>RJWJ010001352.1:0-33764 GCA_004363605.1 Indri indri | reverse complement strand
CCAGCTAATTTTTTCTATATATATATATGTATTTTTAGCTGTCCAATTAATTTCTTTCTATTTTTGGTAGAGACGGGGTCTCACTCTTGCTCAGGCTGGTCTCGAACTCCTGAGCTCAGGACGATCCACCTGCCTCGGCCTCCCAGAGTGCTAGGATTACAGGCGTGAGCCACCGCGCCCAGCATGTTTTAACTGTTTATTTTTTAAATAATTGAGACAAAGAAAAGTTACAAAAATTGTAGAGTTCTCATATAGCCTTTCATCCAACTTATAGTAATGTTAACATCCTACATAACCATAGTACAATTACCTCATAATATTTATTTTATTTTTGTGAGTTATAATTCAATGCTATCAATGTTTATTTTTGCTCAAATTTTTCTAGCTTTGGTCACTGAGAGTTCTTTCATGTTTTTTTTTTTTTTAAGAGATGAGGTCTTGCTATGTTGTCCAGGCTGGTCTTGAACTCCTGGGATCAAATGATCCTTCCACCTCAACCTCCCAAGTATTAGCTAGGACTATCGGCTCTGGTTGGCTTTTTTTGTTTGTTTGTTTTGTTTTTGAGACGGTCTACCTCTGTTGCCTGTGGCGCTTGGGGTAGAGTGCCGTGGTGTCGCAGCAACCTCAAACTCCTGGGCTCAAGCGATCCTCCTGCCTCAGCCTCCCGGGTAGTTGGGACTATAGGCACAAGCCACCACACCTGGCTAATTCTTTCTATTTTTAGTTGCCCGACTAACTTTTCTCTATTTTTAGTAGAGATGGGGTCTTGCTCTTGCTCAGGCTGGTCTTGAACTCCTGAGCTGAAGCAATACTCCTACTTCAGCCTCTCTGAGTGCTAGGATTACAGGCGTGAGCCACTGCACCCGGCTCTGGTTGGCTTTTGATATGCCCTTTTGACGTGGTCTCCAATTCTTTTTTTTGAGCACTTCATAACTTTTTTTTACTTTAGACTCATCTTGTATTTTCCTTCCCCAGCCCTGGAGTTGGTTACTCTAAGGAGCCCTGTTACTTTTTGGAGAACGGTATTAGAAACCAAGATCTGGATGCTAGGTGTAGTTATTGCTACTGGGGTATTTGACACTTCTTCTAGGCCCTCACCATAGATGGTGCTGGGAAATATATGTATGTGTACTAACCCATGCATACACATCTATATTCCCGTATCTGTCTATGATGAACCCCGAGTCTGTAACGATACCACTGATTCCAGTCCACTACCACAGGGTTCACTCTAGACTTTTCTTCCTTTCCTTATTTGTACTTTCTTTCTCTGATAGTGAGAAATGTGGTTCTCATTATCTCCAGTACATATGCTTAACATGTAAAGTAATCTCAGTTTTTAAAAATACGAGTAGACACGTATGACTATTTGTATCCCCCTTTCCCACTGCTTCAGCCAGGTGCATTTCAGCCCTCTGCCTAGGATACCCACTGTGCCCCTGCCCAGTAGAGTGTGCTGGTGAAAAGCCAGATACCTGGGTTCTCATGCCAGCTCTTCCACTTACTCGCTGTGAGACTTTGAGGAAATTACATCACCTCTTTGTGCTTCAGGTTGGTTATCTGTAAAACTGAGATAATAGTAGTTCCTATCTCATAGGAGTATTTTGAGGAATGAATGAAATGAACACGTGTAAAAGGTTAGAACATTGCCTGGCACAGAGCAAACAGTCGGTAAATGTTAGCTCTTATTCCTACCACTGTTCATTAGCCCATGCATGCTCTTGCCTGCACACACAATGCCTGCCTGCCTGCCTGCCTTCATGGGAGCCTGATTTAAAGCCCAACTCATTTCCTTTTCTCTGCAAAGACATCCCAAACTATCTTAGCTACAAAATAAGACTGTATTAGTCTTACTCTCTGAACTTCCTTAGTAATTTGAGTCAGTTTTACAACTTGGTCAATCTGTCTTATATTAATCATTGTTTTTGCTACTTGTTTGTTTCCATCATGGCTAGATTATAACCCCTTTGATTTAAATGCTTTATACATCCCCTACCAGAAAGTAAGGCTCCATAAACGGCCAAGGGATTGGGTCTGTCCACTCAGTCTAATCCATAGTTAGATCGGCTGCCTCAGGTCTCTAACCTTCACCCTGGGGAAGTAACTCTCAATGGCTCCCAGCCTTCCTCTCTTCCTGCTCTCCCTCATCCCAGTGCTGGCATTGCCCCTCCTCACATACACCTCTTCCCTGCCCTTCACAGCCATGTTTCTCTTTCTTCCTCCTCTATACAAACTCCTTCTTTGGGAGTTTGTGCAAACCTCTATCAAAGCGCCTACCACCTTATTTTTAAATCTTCAGCATGTATTTCTGTCTTCCCTACTAGACTGAGAGCTCACCTGGGACTGGGACCACATCTTAGTTGTCTTTGTAGCCTCACTGTTTAGTACAGTGCCTGGCACATAGTTTTATAGATTCCGTTTTCTCTCTCACTGTTCCTTTTTGCCTTTGAGAACTCTGTTATTGTGCTTTTCCCTGTTGGTCTTTGTTCTTCTGAATCCGTCCCTGTCCCCTCACCTCAGCCCAGCCTGGATGCAGGCCCCTTCCTCGGTGCGTTTCTCCCATAGACTGTGTACAGTGCCCTGGGCCTGAGGGATGCCTGCCGCTCCCTGCCCCAGTCCATCCAGCTCTTTCGGGACATTGCTCAAGAGTTCTCTGATGACCTGCACCACATCGCCAGCCTCATTGGGAAGGTGGTGAGTGGAAGGAAAGAGGCAGCGCACCTGGGGAGGTTGGGACTAGAGCAGAGAGGGACTGGGGCCAGGTTCTCCACGGGGAAGGCGGTGTGGGAGAAGGGGAAGCATGGGAGATGTTGAGGTCAGTTGGGTGGCTAAAGAATGCGATGATGAGAGAAGGTGGCAGAACTTAGGGAAGTGCCTGGAGGGTGAGGGTAAAGCAGGACTGCAGGGAGAATTGGGGCCCAAGGAGAGCTGAGGAACAGGACAGAGCGGGGGGGCTGGCTGCTGGGAAACTGGACTTCCTATCTCCTCAGGTGGACTTTGAGGGCAGTCTTGCTGAAAATCGCTTCACAGTACTCCCCAACATAGATCCCGAAATTGACGAGAGTGAGTGTTGGGTGTGCGGATGGCCTGGGAGCCCTGGAACAGGAGCCTGCGCAGTGATGGGGCACCATCCTTGGCAGGCAGTCACCACAGCTGGGGATTGTCATAGCAACCAGGCAGGAACCTCACTTTTGATATCCATATCTCTTCCACCCTCCTAGAAAAGCGAAGGCTGATGGGACTTCCCAGTTTCCTCACTGAGGTCGCCTGGAAGGAGCTGGAAAATCTGGACTCTCGTATTCCTTCATGCAGTGTCATCTACATCCCTCTGGTGAGGGCAGGAGAGTGGGTGTAGCCTCCAGGAGAGGGTCTTTTAGGGGAGATATTAGGCCTATGAGGGATATATTGGTAAATAATAAAACTTAGAGGAGGCTGAAGAACATGAACACCTTTTGGTGGGGACACAGGGGTCTCTGGGCTTCCTCTACAGAGAGAACGTCCCCAGTATGTCTTCCAGTAGGAGAGTAGAGTATCTTTTCACTCTCCCCAGATCGGCTTCCTTCTTTCTGTTCCCCGCCTGCCTTCCATGGTAGAGGCCAGTGACTTTGAGATTGAGGGACTGGACTTCATGGTAAGACCCTTGACCTCTATGGGGAGGGGATAAGGAAAATGCATCAGCAGCTGAGGAAGGGTCTTATGCCATTAGCACTGCCCAATGTGAGATCTCTCTGTAGTTTTCTCTGAGCTTTCCAGCTCTGAGACAAAGGAGAGAGAAGTCAGGGTGGGGGCTGGAGGTGGGGTTAGACAGGTGGGAGAGGAGAGGAGGACCAAGAGACACAAAGCCCACAGCTTTGACCCCTTGTACCCAGTTTCTCTCAGAGGAGAAGCTGCACTATCGTAGTGCTCGAACCAAGGAGCTGGATGCATTGCTGGGGGACCTGCACTGCGAGATCCGGGGTGAGGAGAGGCCAGAGGCTGGAGGGAGCGAATAGCTCGCTGATGCTTCTTTTGCTGCTCTCTGTCTCTCTCGCTCTGACTCTGCATCTTTTCAGCTGTATGTCTCTGGGGGTCTCAGACGCTATCTGCACACCTGTTTCTAGGTCCCTCTGGGGACCTCTGTCTCTCCTTCACTTTCCCCTGGAGCTGACCCCTCCCTCACCCACCTGCAGACCAGGAGACCCTGTTGATGTACCAGCTGCAGTGCCAGGTGCTGGCACGGGCAGCTGTCTTGACCCGAGTATTGGACCTTGCCTCCCGCCTGGACGTCCTGTTAGCTCTTGCCAGTGCTGCCCGGGATTATGGCTACTCAAGACCCCGTTACTCCCCCCAGCTCCTTGGGGTACGAATCCAGAATGGCAGGTGAGAATAGAAGGGGGTGGAGCACAGACATGAAGGGGCCAAAGGCCCCATCTTCTGGGGTTCATCTATCTGGATCTACAGGCCATGTGAGGTGCCTCTCCACCCACTGCAGACATCCACTGATGGAACTCTGCGCCCGAACCTTCGTTCCCAACTCTGCAGAATGCGGTGGGAACAAAGGGAGGGTAAAAGTCATCACTGGACCCAACTCCTCCGGAAAGAGCATATACCTCAAACAGGTGAGAAGCCCTACAGCCTGGGCCCCTGGCATCTTCTCCATCTTCTCCACCCCTACCTGCTGGCCAACCCAGGCCCCTACAGCTCTCCTCCCCTGTGTTCTGGCCCCACCTGTCATGAAAAGACTACCAGGCACACCCCAGCTCTCCCACCTCATATACTCTCATTCTCTACTGAGGGAGAGCCATGCTTCATGAATCTTTCCATGGCTTGAATTCCCTGTACCCGCCTCTGAACAGGTACATGCCATCCCCAGTGTGCCTCTGCCCACTCCCCTGGACCTCCTCGCTGGCTCTAAATGAGGCACTATGATCAGGCTTGGGGGAGGAGAGGGACAGTGTGCTCTATACCCATCTCTCTTTGATCTATCACTCATGCCCTCAGCTGAGCCTCACTTTCACCTCAGCCCACAGCACCAGGCCCCAGCCCTGTCTCCTCCCCTATTCAGGTGGGCTTGATCACATTCATGGCCCTCGTGGGCAGCTTTGTGCCAGCAGAGGAGGCCGAAATTGGGGCAGTAAACGCCATCTTCACCCGAATTCATAGCTGCGAATCTATCTCCCTGGGCCTCTCCACCTTCATGATCGACCTCAACCAGGTCAACGGGGGCAAAGGGAGGTGGGACTGGGGGAGGGGATAATGAGGAAGGAAGCCCTGAAGATGCTCAGAACGGGAATGCAGTCCCTCTGCTGTGTGCCCCTATACTGGGGCAGGGAGCACCCAGGTCAGAGACGGGAGGAATCAGTTCCACAAAACTTTCCTGAACCCTTGCTTCTTGCGGGAGGCACTGTTGGCAGCGAAAAGATGAACAATCACGCACCTCACCACGGAGAACTCGCAGTGCAGCAGGGCGGGCACAGACGCAGCTTTGTTCCTAGGCAGACTGTGGTCAGTGCATCGCAGAACTCAAGTACTAACGAAACTTTCCCCTGTCGACCTCCCGCCCAGCAGGTGGCAAAGGCAGTGAACAATGCCACTGCGCAGTCTCTGGTTCTCATTGATGAATTTGGAAAGGGAACCAATACGGTGAGGGGAGAAGCTGATGAGGAAACAAGGAGGGGAAATGGAGGAGGATGGAGGGGGAGGGGGAGGCTGGGCCCTGGGAAAAGAATAGGGATGTGTGGGCAGAAAAGAAACAAGAGAACACGAGGAAGGGAAAGGCCAGGGCAGGTGCAGGGGGCACGCAGGGTCCCCACAGCTCTGCACCTTCACCTGTGTCCTCTGTGCAGGTGGATGGGCTCGCACTTCTGGCTGCTGTGCTCCGACACTGGCTGGCGCTTGGACCCACGTGTCCCCACATCTTTGTGGCCACCAACTTTCTGAGCCTTGTTCAGCTACAGCTGCTGCCACAAGGGCCCCTGGTGCAGTATTTGGTGAGGAAACCAATCCAGCCCCCAGGAGTCCCTAGGCTGAGCGTTTCCCAGGAGGAGCATCAGCTTCTCTATCAGAACAGCGGTTCCCTGAGCACAGAGACCACATCCCTTCCCTATTCTCACTCCCCACAGGGACTGGCCAAGGGTTTCAGGGGAGGAATCAGGTGATTGAGGACACACTATCCCCTTTTATTCTCTTTTAAGACCATGGAGACCTGTGAGGATGGGAATGACCTGGTCTTCCTCTATCAGGTTTGCGAAGGTGTTGCCAACGCCAGCCATGCCTCCTACACAGCTGCCCAGGCTGGGCTTCCTGACAAACTCATTGCTCGTGGCAAGGAGGTGACGATATCTGAATGTCCGTCCGCCCCCACCTCAGGGCTCCCTTCCACTGGCCCTACTCCTCTTGGAGATCTCGGTTTCTAGACCCACAGGATTTCTGACCCCTGTTTCCTCTTCTCTTCCCCAACACCCCACTGCCACCCCTTCCACCCTCCTTGTCGTTCCTAGGTCTCAGACTTGATCCGCAGTGGAAAACCCATCGAGCCAGTCAAGGAGTTGCTAAAGGAGAACCAGATGAAAAAGTGAGTGTGTGGCCCCCGTGCCTTCACTCTCTCGAGCATCTTGTCCTGCAGCTCTACCCTCTTGCCCAGGGCTCAGCCAGCCTTCTCCAGCATTTTGCCCTTCAAAGACCCATTATTTCTCTCTGAAGTCCTTAAATCTTCAAGGTGCTGGGTTTCCTGTGCCACAGCCTCTCCCCTCTGCTCAGGGACTCAGTTATCCATTCTCCCATAAATATTGCTCTTCTCTCTCCCCTTCAGTTGCCAGGCTTTAGTGGATAAGTTTCTGAAACTGGATTTGGAAGACCCTAACCTGGATTTGGACATTTTCATGAGGCAGGAAGTGCTGCCTGCCGCCACCACCATCCTCTGAGAGTCCTTCCTCTGCCCTCCCCAACTCCGAGACCCCGGTGGGCTGCCATCCCTCTGTTTCCTTATCTCCTTCAGACCCAGAGTTCTTAGTTTCCCTAGAAATTTTGTTTCATATTAAGAATAAAGTTTATTTCAGAGAAAGGTATTGTTTCCTGAGGCCAGCCAAAACTAGAGAATAGGAAAGAGCTGAAACCCCAAGCAGGAGTCCACACAGGAACTTGCCCTGCCTCCTTAAAAATACAGGGACAGCTGTAGGGAGACCCTCAGATTCTACCCAAGGGGACTTCATGAGAACAAACCACTTAGAGAGGCCCTACAGAAACAGATTGGAGGGAAGACACGAGGGCCCAAGGGAGATGGTCTCTCCCCACAAGTAGGAACACCCCAGCCTCAGACACACACAGCAGGAAGGGCCCAGGGAGACTGAAAGACAAGGCAGGATGGGTGCAAGGCAGGGGTGGAGGGGGAGGGACCAGCCTGGGCTGCCCCAGTGGGAGTGGCTCCACCCTTCCCACCGCAGAGCCATGGGGAGCCAGGGTCCTGGTGGGCTGCCCCCGGTACAGGCTCCCTACACAGTTCTGCTGCTGCCGCTGAGGACAAGCCGCCAAGACCCAGGGGCCCAGACCTTCTTCCTCTGGGTGAGTATTACCCCAACAAGAGGTCCCAGAGGAAGTCCCTCTCCCTAGATCTGCCCTTTATATTTCCACTCAACTTGAGGAGCCACAGAGTCTTCCTGCCTGCTCCCCCTTGCCCTCCAGGTCCTCAGTGGCCAGTCTGGGCTTACACTCAGTGACCAGACAGTGAACCCAACCAGGCATGGAAAGAAAGGGCCATGGCCCAGAGCCCTGCTATGGCACGAGAGTCAGCTTCTGCTTCTTGTGTTTCCCAGCTGCAGAGGATGCAGGCTCTGGAGAGAGAACAGGATGCCCTGTGGCAGGGACTGGAGCTGCTAGAGCATGGCCAGGCCTGGTTTGAAGCCCGTCTGAGGGAGGCACAGCAACAGCAGCTGCATCTGGGGGCCCTTGGTGAGGTATGGGGCTGCCCCTCTGTGTGAATGGCGGGCAGGGGAGGGAGAGCAGGGCATGTGTGGACACAGCCTGAGACCCCTCTGGAGAGGGGAGAGTTAATGGGCAGGGATCGTGAATTGGAGGCAGCATCATAATGACAAGATGCCACTAAGCATTATGTTGGTGTTCATTGTTGGGGCTGGTGAGGCTGGTCTGCATTCCATTCAGAGGGATTCGATTTGGATCACTCCATAGAGATGAGGGCGTGGCCTGGATTATTCCAATGGAGCAGGGATGGGCAGGGAGGGTCCATAAAGAATAGGGAAAGGGGGAATTGTGCTATCTGAGGGGGATGGAGAAACTGACATGTTAAAGAGATGGAGGGGAGGCTGGGCGGTGGCTCATGCCCATAATCCTAGCACTCTGCGAGGCTGAGGTGGGAGGATTGCTCGAGTTCAGTTCAAGACCAGCCTGAACAAGAGAGAGACCCCGTCTCTACTAAAAATAGAAAAAATTAGCCAAGCATGGTGGGGTGCGCCGGGAGGCCCAGCTACTCGGGAGTCTGAGGCAGGAGGATGGCTTCAGCCTAGGAGTTTGAGGTTGCAGTGAGCTACAATGATGCCACTGCACTCTAGCCTGGGTGACAGAGTGAGGCTCTCTCAAATAAATAGATAGACAGATAGAGATGGAGGGGAGAGTATCGGATTTCCCACCTGCCTGGGATGGTATTGGATGAGGGGATACAAATGAGGAGAAGGTGGTGACAGAAAAAGAGTGGCAGGTGGAGATCAGGTTTTCACCATGTTGTCACCTCCAACTCCTCCTTTAGAATTTTCTAACAGATCCACACCCAGAGCCTGGTGGCCCCCAGTTAGCCCAGATTCAAAAGGTGAACATCTGTTTGCAGAATCTGATTCAAGGAAAGGTGAGTTTATCGTCTTCAGCTTAGACTTTTGGGAAGCGGGACTTTTGAGGGGAGTGTTGGGGTCAGCACTAGTTTAACAGAAAACACAGCGAATCTCCCCTCAGTTTTCCCCATGTCCACTGAACAAGGCCAGTTCCTGTGCCCCCCAGGATTGGAAGGAAAGGCTATGGAAGCAGAATGTGTGGCAGCAACAGGTAAACTACAAGGGGTGTGAGGGGAGGGCAGAAGCCCCCACCCCACAGGGCAGGGAGAGGCCCAGATGCCTAGTTCATTTCTCTCCTCTTCTCCAGGAGTTGTCAAGGCAGCAGAAAGGAGTCACCCAGCCAAAGGGGAAGATGGCTCAGCTGGGCTGCCCCAAGGAACAAAGGGGCCCTACCCATGTCTAAACCCTCCTCTCACTCCCCTTAGTCTGGTGAAGGAGCAGCTGAGTCAGAAACCCCAGCCTCCTTATTGTGCTTCTTAACTCAGCAGCCAAATGGCTCCAGGTAGTGGATCAATGAAGTGCGGACTTGGTGTAAAGTCTCTCCTCTGCTCCTGAAAACTTCCATTTCATCTTCTTGGTGTGACATGCCCTATCTCTGCCCTATATGATGTGCAAAAATGATCTGTCTTTGAAATCCCTCTGGGTAGAAGATAAGTTTATTGAAACTGTTCTTTAGCCTTAAATATAAAAATAAAACAGAAACTTTTCCAGAATTTAACATAAAAACAATCTATAAATGACATTTTCTGGTATCTTCCTACCCCACTTCCAATGTTCATCTCCTCCCCAGATATCTTCCCCTCTACCTGAGCCTGGGAGAACATGAATAGTTAGTAGAATAAAGATGCTACAGAGAAACTGAAAGTAACTTTTAACAAAAATTCCTTTGGTTTGTTTCCCATAGGATTAGGGAAAATGCACTGTGAGAAAATCCTCTGCCCTCTATCGCCATCTCGCAGTTTTTAAGAAAGAGAAGGGACAAGTGCACGAGAAGGAACATCTCTCCAGCTAGGAGAGATAAGGCCCAAGGCCCCTATGACCTTCTTACCGATGGGTCCGATTGAAAATAGTGCTGGAGACCCATCCCCCTGGGGGCTGTTGTGTCACCAGAATGTCAGGCCTAGCAGGAGCAGCCCCCCTCCAACTGTGCCCCACCAGGGGTTGCCAGCCATATCCCCACCAGCCCTGCCCTGAGTCACCAAAGTGAAAGGACAAAAGACTGGGGTGGGCGTGATGACCGGGGCAGCGAGCTGGTCCTAGGGGGAAGAGGGAGAGAATGTCAGGGTGTGCTGGGGCTATACCCAAATTAAGCCTACACCGCCCTCCCCCTGCCCCGCCCGCCCTGCGATGGAAAGTGGGGGCGCCTCACCTGCAGGGCTGGGGCCAGCACCAGGAGCCGGAGGAAAGCATGGGTCGGGGGCACTGGGCTGGCTTCTTGACCCACCGCAGTCACAGTCACCATCACCACAGAATCCGGGGCGGCTGAATCCGGGACCTCCAGCCACAAGCGGCCCCAGGCCGACTCATTCTGTCCCAGGCGAACGCTGGAGAGTGGACCCAGATGTCCGGGAGAAGTCTCAGGCAACACGTAGCCGAGAGCCAGGGGCGGGGCCAAGGGCGGGGCGGGGAGGTGAGCACTCGAAGGGCCAATCGGAAGGGTTCGGGGGCGGGCCTTGGGATAGAGAGCGTGGCCCGATTATCAAAGCCAGATGGGCAGCGCGGGGAGAGCCGAAAGGTGTGGCCAGAGAGAGCTGGAGGGTTCGGGGGCCTCACCTGGACAGATTGGAGGTGAGGGCGAAGCTGGGGCTCACTGACGTCATAAGGTCAAGATCCTGAGGGCCCGAGAAGCTGGCGATGCGGAGGTTGAGCGGGACCTTGCCGCCCGGGGCCAAGAAACCTGGGGGGCCACTGAGCTGTGGAGAAGGGCCGGTCAGGGCCCCACCTCTCTCCAGCCTCAGCCGCACCTTCCCCTTGCGTCTCACCTCCAGAAGGACGGGGACCACAGTGCAAGGCTGAGGGGCTGCCCTGTGCAGACGCCGCCCCGCTCCATCCTGCCCAAGCAGCTCCAGGGAGAAGGGCCCAGGGGGGGACAGCAGCGTGGGCGGCAGCGAGGCCGCGAGGAATCCTCGCTCCGGGGGTCCCACGGGCTCCAAAGGCACCCGGCCTAGTTCGGCGCCCTCCAGGACCCCTCGAAGGATGACGTGGGAGAAATGCGGCCAAGGATCCCCAGAGTTGCCTCTGGATCCCAACCCTGTCACTTCTACCAGCAGCTGGGTCTGGAGACCTGGGACAGGGGAAGGGAGGGGAACACGGTGGTCTGTGTGAGATTCAGAGACACGGCGGAAAAAGAATGAATGGCTTTCAGAGTAGGGTTTACATCTGAAAGGGGGACATGGACGGGGAAAGGGGTTCTTGAGGGGTGTAGGTGGGGAGCAGCAGGAGGGGGCCCAGGGTGTGGGAAGTGTTTGGTATCTAGAACTGGCAATGGTTACATGGGTGTGTTATATGAAATGCACCAAGCAGTGTACTTTAGTGTACTTCAAGTAAATTATAACTCAGTAAAAAAGACATATATATACACATGCATATATGTATGTATACATATATATAAAACTAACGAGCTGGGGTGGGGAGGGTCAGGGAATGGACGTACCTGCAACTGGCTGAGTCAAGGGGTAGAGGCCAGGGTGGGGTCCATCCTCCACGGGGATCCCAAAGTGGAAGAGGAAGTCCAGGGAGGTCTGGGCTGGGAGAGACCAAAGGCAGTCAGAGACTGTCCCCAAAGGAAGGTGACTGATGCTGCTCTCTGAGGTCTGGAGTCTCCTCTCCCTCTTCCCAGGAATACCTCCTTCCTTACCTTGCACTCTTACCCGGGCGGTGCCCTCAGCTGTGACCTGGATCTCCCAGGTTCCTGTCTGTGGGGGGTCATTCATGGTCACCATCCAGAACTGCCCAAAGTGGCGAGTGTGACCCAGAGGACCCACACCTTCCTCCTGACCCTGGGAGATCCCTGGGTTCAGGGCAAGAGATTGTCACATGAAATGATTCCTTTCCCTTAGCATGCCCCCTGATTGTCCATCCCCCATTCTTCCCTCTGCCTTGACATGCAGGGAGGTACCTGCAGGGTTCTTGATCCAGAAACTGCTGATGTCCCCGTGGATCCGGACTGTGACCTTCTCGAGCAGCCCATCCACACTGAACACAAGTGGCCTCCCAGATACCACAACAGGAGGGTCCAGTGGAAGAGTCACCTTGGGGGATGGGCAGGATCAAAAAATGAAGGAAAAGATAAGGTATAGAATGAGGTGGGAACAAAGACAGGAGAAAGGCGGAGACAGAAAGAAACCAATGCACATATGGAGAAGGGACACCAGTGAGAGAGGGGCCCAGGGCCAGGGATGAAGTTTTATGGTCAATGAGAAAGCTGGAGGCCAGGGATTCAAGATGAAGCAATCACTTCTTGTCCCCCGTTAAAAGATGGCAGGACTTTCTGTGGCATCCCTGAGGGCAGAATACTGGAGGCCAAGGTTGGGGAGGGCTTTACTAATATGGAAGGACAATGTGGAAGGTGGGTAGCCATGGATCTCAGAGGGAGAGCAGCTTCCTTTCCCACCCCCGTGACCGGAATAGCAACACAGCAATGGGATCCATTGCCCCTTCTCCGACAAGAAGAGAGACACAGCGTTACCACCCTTTAGCTCTGAAGTGAGGGCACCGGTCCCTGTGGCCCCACGTACTCACCAGGGCAGCCATGCTCTCTCCAACAATGGCTGCCACATCCCGAATGTGCTGGTCTTTGGTGAAGATCACCTCTCCTCCTGAGGCCAGGGCCACTGCTTCATATGGCTCAAAACGCAGAGGGGACAAGACCTCTCGCCGAGCTCGGGCCTGAACCCTCAATGGGTCTTCAGTCACCAGGAATGTTACCTATGGCCAGAAAAGAGCCCAGTGCTTGGGGTGTCCGAGTGCCATCTACTGTTAAAATGAGGATCCCAGTGCTCAAGCTTTCTTCAGAGCTTATGATTAGCAATAAGGTCTCTCTCTGTTTGCCCCCTGGCTGCTACAGCAGGGTCTCCCAGTGACAAAACCCCCTGGCCTGCAGTTAGCCATTGGTCACCCTCTTGTAACTGTCAATACTTCACAGTGGATTTTTGGCAACTAGATCTCCAGCTCTTCAAATGGTTTATGGGGCAGGTCCAAATATAAATTCAGCATCACTAAGGGTAGGGCCTCCCACGTGTGAGTATTGTTAAGGGTATGAGAAAATGTTAGGTTCGTTGTCTACTTCTCTCGTCACGTGCCAAAGCTGGTTGGGCCACCATAGCGTGGTGTGACCCTTGTTCCGAGTTGTCGTCACAGGGTCTCCCACATCCCTGGGTGGCTAACACTGAGTCTCCCACAGCTATGCTCACCCTGCAGCGCCGCTCCTGAGCCAGGGATTCCACCTGGTTGGTGAGAAAGGCATCCTTGGGGGAGGCATCCGTGAATACAAAGATGTCTGAGAATGGAGGTGTGTGCAGCAGGGCCAGCTGGCGGAGAGGGGAAGGGCCAGTGTTAAAAGTGGCAATGGCAGGGGAATGGGTAGAGCCGGGGACAGAGCAGGAAGGAATATGGCCCTGGAACCCTAAAGCGAAGCTAGTGAAACTATTAAATAAGTTCTAAAGGCAGAGGGGGACAGAGTGGGAGGTGAGGAGCCCTAGGAAGGATCTAGCTCCCCCTAGCGGACACCCGGGTGATAAGCGGGGAAGGGGAAGGGAGGCGGCAGACCTGCAGGGCAGACAGGCACATCTCAGGCTCGTCGCCGCCCCCCAAGGCGTGGATCTCATTGAGTCGTTGCCAGAAGCTGTCAGGGTCACTGGTTGTAAAGACAGGGCCGAACCCTGGGGAGGGGGAAAGGAGGTTGAGATGAGTGAGGAAAGAGCTCCCCTCGTCCTCCCCAGGCCACCTCCCCAGTTGAGAGGCCTACTGTGCTCCTGCCGTGGACAAGTAGTTTTTTGGGGGCAACCACGAACTTGAGGTTTCTTGAGGAGAGGAAGATAGGATTATAGAGCAAGAGCAAGATACAGGTTTACAGAGTGGGATGCACACGCCACAGACGACAACCGGACCCACTGTCGCCAGTACCCAGAAGAGGCTCACTCAGGACCACAGGAAGTGCTCCAGTTTTGTTTAGGAAGTGCAGTCACAAGGCCCACTTCCTCATCAGAGGCCTTTATTCCCTGCCCTGGACTTCCCTTCCCTCCGCTATCCTGGCCAGACCGCAGCTACCTGGGTCATGGAAAGGCACCAGGACATAGTGGGCAGGCTCCATGGGGCTGCCGCGCCGCTGCTCCACAATGTGGCGAGCCTGGATTTTGGCAGCGTTGATCTCCTCACCCATACTGCCGGTGGTGTCCAGGACGAAGCTCAGGCTGGAGGCTGGGGTGATGTCCAGCAGCCTGGGGGGCAGGCCAGAGGCACAGTGAAGGGTCTGGACATCCGTCCCCAGCCCCTGGTTTCTCAGCTCCCCCAGGAGCACCTACTCATCTGCAGGAGGCCGCTCACCTGGAGAAACCCCTGTCTCCCAGGCGGCTTCGCAGCAGGCTGAAGGCCTGGATGGAGGCCAGAAGGGCCAGTTTTGCAGCCTGGAGGTGCAGCATGTGGTGGGGGGAGAAGCCTGGGGATGTGCTATCCTTGTTGATGCCTCCCCGGGGCGGCTGGGAGCTGCTCCGATCAAAATGGCCCCCATGGCTACATTTTCCTGGGATGGGGACAGGGGTCTGGAGAGCAGGAGGCCAAAAGCCCACTGCCTCCGATGCGACTGAGGCTCTTTCTGACCTGGCCTGTCCCTCTCACCCCTCGGCAAAGGAGCAGCAGAAAATGATGACACTGTGGAAGGCAGTCATCACAGCACATGGTGGATCCCTGATCTGCCAGCCAGGCCCCAAAGCTGCCCACAGCAGCGGAGAAGTCTTGTCAGCTGAGCCAGAAGCTGCCCCCGCCCCAGCACTCAGGCCCCTCAGTGGGCCTTCCTCCACCTGCCTCTAGGAAGGGGTGCCCCGGGAAATGGGACACGGCCTACAGGACTAAGGTCCTGCGTGGGATCGAAGGCAGTGACTTTCTCCCCTTCTTTCTGGGGGGCTTTCCTGCCTGGTACCTGGAGGTTTGGGGGGATGAGTTCCAAAGTAGCCGGAGGTGAGCCGCGTGAAGCCCAGCCAATTCCCCGGGCAGCTCAACCCCTCGCAATCGGAGCAGGTAGGGTCGCCCACTGGGGAGAGAGGGCAGATGGCTGGAACCCGAGACTCTGCTGCCCTGGCCTTTGTCCCTGTGCATTGTCCCTGTCCACCCAAACTTCTTCAGCTTTTCCTCCCCGCTGGGACAGGGCGAGAGCCTGTGGGCTCCCTGACAAGCTTTCTGAACGGAAACCTAGGATTCATGGGCTGGTGGCGAGACTGAATACTTGCGACTGGGACTGGGCTAGAAAACCAGGGAAGGTGGGGCCCAATCCTACGGGGACTGTGGACAGGATGCGAACCTATAATGGATGGGGCAGCTTCTGGTTCTAGTTTGGTCGGGAGGATGAGGGGACTGTGAGAGAAGGCCCATGTGAGCCACTGGGGGCGGGGTGGGGAGGAGCCGCACGAAAGACTGGACTGAGGTCTGGAGACCTGGTCCTGCTGCTCTCCCCTGTGTGACCTTGGGGAAGCCACTTAACTGCCCTGGCCTTTGGTTGGACTGGGGCACCTCACAGTCCTTGCAGAGATAACCTATGTGACCTCAGGATGTGACACGGTGGCTGGGTGGACTGAGGAGGCGGCTCTGTGGCCTCACCCCATCACTGGGGTCGTGGCCGTACCTTGCGCCAGGCTCTGGAGCTCCGGCCTGGGCCAGAGGAGGTGCGGGTGTGGCTGCTGCTCGCCCAGTTCCACCCAGTTGCTGTGACTGTAGAAATCCTGATCCCGGGACAGGAAAGGGGGACAGGCACTAGTCTGACTGTTCTCACCATCTCCTGCCCTGACGTGCCTCCAAGTTCCCCACCCAGAAAGTCTCCTCCCAGCCCCGCCGCTCCTGCCAGACACCCCACGTCCCCTCTGCTGCCCTCTGCTCTGCCCCGAGCAGAGCTTTGCCAAGTGGGAATGTCCCAGCGTCTATGCCCACCTCACTCAGAGTCTAACCGAAGGCCTCTCAGTGGCTGCAGGGCCCTGCACCAAGTACTGCTCCCCTCCCCTCCCCTCTCCCCGACTTCCTCCCTCCTTGCTCCCCCTCCCCCTCTCCAGCCACAGCACCCTCCTTGCTGTTCCCACAGGAAGCACTGCCAGTGGAGGTGGGGAGCCAGGACACAGCCTTGAGGCCCTGGCAAGCAGCGCAGTCCCTCTCGGAGGAGGGGCACGATTCAGGCTTCCATCCCAGACAGGAGACCGGAGGTGAAGGCCCCTCTGACCATTGCCCCAACTCTGTTGTCACCTGCAAGGCATGAAGCGCAGCCCCAAGGCGCTGGCGGGCCAGGCTGTGGTCAAGGGCTCTGGCTGCCACCAGGGTCTCCCGCAGAGCCCCCACCAGGCGTGTGCGTCCCTGGCCCAGTCGCTCAGCATCAAAGTGCAGGTCAGGGTCATCCCTGGAAGTGGGCAGGAAGTCCTGGGCTGCATTGGCACGAGACACCTCGCCTAAGGCTGCTCGGAAGCGCCGAGAAGGAGACCCAGGTCCAAAGTAGGCGGCAAAGAGGTCGTCAGCAAGGAGGGTCCTGCCCTGGAGAGAATGGTGGGGACAAGGGCTCCAGGGAAGCCCCTTGGATTGGACCATCGCTGGCACCATCTCAGCAACTGCACTGGAGGCTGCGTGTGGGCAGAACCGAGGGCACTGAGCCCTGCCAGGGAGGGCAGTCCTGGCCCTTTCTAAGGGGGGACTCCTGAGCTCAGAGCCAGGACCACCGAGTATTGCTGCTGCCGGAGTGGGGATGGTGAGCAGGTGGGGCAGTGGGTGTCCTTTCTCTTGGCAACTGGAGCCCTCAAGGAGGTCCCAGGGAATTGGGGAATCTGGCAGGGAAGTGACAGGACCCAGGGATGCTCACTAGGAAGTCCTCAAGACGCAGGAGGGGCCGGCCGGGGGGTGGCTGCTCCAGGAAGAGCTGCAGGGTGACGTTGAGCGCTGCCTCCTCAGTCAGGTCCTGGTGGGTGATGGAGCCGGGGGCAGCCAGCAGGCTCCAGATGTTGGGGAAGAAGGCAGATGTGGGGGGCAGCAGCAGCTGCAGCAGAAGCAGCGCTGAGGGGCCCAGGAGGGGTGGGGGCACTTCTGCGCAGAGCATGGCTGAGGCATGGACCTGGGAGACAGAAGGCTCTCGAGGGAGGAAGCAGCAGCGACTCCAGGCCAGGCCCGACTCCGCTCCTCTCCATGGGCACCTGCTTTGCCTCAAACACCTTGTCTGCTCCAGCCTGGCTTCCCTGCCCCCGCTCAGTCACTCAGACTACCTGGGGCCCTTATCAGGCCAAGAGGCCCATGCACCTGCCAGGAGTGGGGTCCAAGGCTCCTCCCCCAGGGTTCCCTTCCCAGCCCCAGGCCAAGTCCCCAGCCCTGCCCCAGGGACACCCACCCCCCCACGCACAGGAAGTCTGAGTCTCTGCTCTAGAGCCTCTCCCTACCTGGTTGCTGGGTCTCCTGGGCAGGGCTGGCCCGGGCGTGGTGTCACACGGCACTTAGGTCAGAGTTATAATTAACCAGGACTCAATGGAGGGGGAGGGAGGCCTCGGCAGGGTGGGGGCAGGACAGGCAACCCCTGGCCCCTCTGCTCTTGCCTGCCCAAGGCCACAGGCAGCAGCCGGTGCCAGGGTGGACCTCCCTCGCCGCAGTGCAGAGGTTGAGTGAGAGCTGGCGAGGAAAGCAGCGAGCAGCATGACTCAGGCCTGGCACGGTGCCAGGGACAGACCCAGACAGACGCACCCCTCTGCACCCCAGGACCAGGGCCTCGCTCCCAGCCTGCAGCCCCTGCACTGCTCACACAGGCAGCCTCCAAGGACTCAGGAACCCAGCCCTCTGCACCCCTCCCCACTGCAGACACAGACATGATTTTGTGGCAGAATATTTTATTGTTGCCATCCCCATGGTGGACCGCTGGGGGCTATGAGGGCTGAAGCTGGGTGGATCACAGCATCTTCTGAAATAGGGCGATGGCCTCATCCACCTTCCTGAGCTCTGCTTCCGTCTGCTGGAGCTGGAACAGGGGGCCGGGGGTGGTGGTGAGGACCCAGGCCCAAAAGGAGACCCTCAAACACCCAGGACAGCAAAGCTGTAAAGATGGGTGAGGCCCATGAGGGGAGGAGTTTGGGGGATGTGCTTGGCTGGTCCCACACCCCCTAATTCTCACCAGCCTCCCCACCAGCAACACCCCCTCTCTTCCACCATGAGCCAGCCTCTTGGGTCTTGCTTTTCCCATAGAGTGGTCAGTCCCCAAGGACAAAGGGGCCTCAATTTCATTGTAAGAATGTACAAGAAAAAAACAAAAATTAAAAAAGAAGGGGACTCAGAGCCCACATGCCCTGACCCGTGCCCGACCGGGGCAGGAGAGCACAGAGCCCTGGGGAAGCCACTCAGCCTTCCTGTGTAAAATGAAGCGGCACCACTCAAGGGCTACTGGGGAACCACGACCACTCAAGGCTCTCGCTCTGGGCCTCCGTGCCTGTTTCCCTGTGTTCCTGCACTTCACCCCACTCTCCTCCCTGGAAGAGCCCAGGAGGCTGGGGCCTGCGGGGCAGGAGGCAGGAGGAGGCAGGCCCCATCTTCCAGGGCCAGCCCGCTGGAGACAGGGCTCCTGACTGTCGTGTGGGTTTCTGTGTTCCGGGCAGCTGGGTGGGGTATGAGGGGTCTGGCTAGGAGGCAGGATGCCTGGGTCCAGGTCGGCTTCTGTCTCCAACCTGTCGTGTGAGTCTGGCCTGTGTCCCCACCCCTGGCTATTCCCACGTGGGGGCGGTGAGGGCAGGGCATTGCATGGTTCCTGCTCGAGGGGCCTGGGCTCCATGCTCCCCACGGACACCCCAGGGCTCAGTACAGGGTCCAGCTTCCAGACCAGGGTTTTGATGGAGGCGGCGGATGGTGTGGGAAATGCCCCTCGCGCCACGCACCTTGGCTTCGTCTGCCTCCTGGACTTCGAGGGGCACCTTGACCCGGTAGCCGGAGGCGGCGCGGCGCTCCCGCAGACGCTGGGCCTGCCGCTGCGCCTCACCTCGCTTGGCCTGCAGCTTGCCCAGCTCCCGGGCTGGGTCCACCAGTCCCTGCAGCTGCAGGTGGATGGAGCAGCGGTCAGAGGCCAGGGCCACGGCGCAGCCCTGCGGTGCAGGAGCCCCCAGGGCCAGGACAGCCACCACACCCGCGCTGGCCAGCGCCTGCACGTAGCCCAACACAGCCGATGCCAGGGCGCCTGTGGCCTCGTCAGCCACTTCCAGGAAACCTGCCGGGTAGGGAGGAAGGTGAGGCCTGGGCCCAAGGAGGTGGGAGACTAGGCAGCCACAGCCTGATACTGGGTCCCAGAGTGGGCTGAGGGGACAGTGGGACGGGTGGACGTGGGGGCCTGAGGCTCACAGTCGGGCCGGATCCGGGTGAGGTTGTAGTCAGCACGCAGGGAACGTATGGCTCGAGTGATGCTTAGTGCCAGCTCAAGGGCGGCTTCCGCCTCAGGGTCCTTCCAAGAGCACTGTGGGGTGGAGGATGGGGTGAGGGGGCCTGGGAGGGCAGGCCAGAGTCCCCCCTCCAGGCTGTGCCCCATACCTCCGAGGGCTCCGGATAGGGGGTAACGCAGAGGCTAGGGGGAGCTTGCAGCGTCCTCCGAGGCAGCCTCTGGAACAGCTCCTCCGTCACAAAGGGCATGAAGGGTGACAGCAGCCGCAAGCCAACATCCAGGCAGGTGTAGAGTGTCTGGCAGGCACACTCGGCCGCCACCTGGTCCACCCCATTCAGTACAGGTTTTAAGCACTCCTAGGGCACGGAGGCACAGGGCTCAGGGCTAGGGCTAGAGGTCTAGCCTCAGCCCTCAGTGAGCCCGTGAGGACCAGGAAGGGACGGGTTGGCTCAGGGCTCACGGCCAACCCCAGCAAAGCTGGGCCCAGGGCTCCGCCATCCTCTCTCAGACCCCTCCTCTCGCCTGCTTCTCACCAAGTAGACGTCACAGAGCTCGTAGAGCCAGAAGCTGTACTGGGCGGTGGTGACAGCTGGGAAGTCGTAGGCCTGGAAACCTTGGTTGCTGAGCCGCACGGCCTCGGTCAGCCGGCTGAGGATCCAGCGGTCCACCAGGCTCTCATGGCCTCCAGGCTGGGGAGAGGGGGGCATCAGCCAGCGGGCCCTGGGGAGGGGCCGGGAACTGTGGGCGAGTTAGCACCAGGAGTCTGACGGGGTCCAAAGTAACCGAGCATGTGCCCCGTATCAGGGGACGAGGGACAGGCCCCCCAGCCACCTTGGGGAGGACCCCAGTGCCCTGGACTTCCCCTGTGTCTATCTGTCCCTCCAGTTACATGGAGGCCCTACAGGGCAGGGGAGCAGCCTGTGTGGGTGCTGCCAACCTTGCCACCCACCAGGCCTTACCTTGGAGGTGGGTGAGGGCACGAAACCCTTCCCAAGGCCACGCAGGGCAAACTTGGTGGCATTCCAAAGCTTGTTGCAGAAGTGGCGGTAACCCAATATCCGGTTCACATCCAGGTTGATGTCGCGACCTGGGTGGGGAGTGAAGTGCACCGTTGCTGCTGTTAGCCCACGCCCGCCAGAGGCCCAGCGAGGAGGAGAGGGGTGGGCCCCATGGGAGGTTTGGGGGCCATACCCTGGGACGTGTAGGCGCACAGCCCAAACCGGAGAGCATCGGTGCCACACTCAGGAATCCCCGCCGGGAAGTCCGCCTTCTGTAGGGGGGAGGCAGAGCGGGAATGTCCTCAGCCAGCCCCCCGACCTTCTGCTCACACTCCACCCAGTCCGACCCTCCGTACCTGCCCTTCTTTAGCCTTCTCCACCTCGCTGGGATCCAGGTTGCTGTTCAGTAACTGGTCATGGAGGCCCTGAGGGTGGAGGTGGGAGTGGTCAGGTGGCCATGGCCATGGCCCCACAGCCCTTCTGGGCTGGCCCAGTGCCCGGCCCCACCTGCAGGGAGATTCCATGGATGACGTCTAGGGGGTCGATGACGTTGCCTAGAGACTTGCTCATCTTCCGGCCATGAGCGTCCCGCACGATGGCGTGGAGGTAGACCTGCAGGGCAGGTGGGGCAAGGCCCGTGGGGCTGAGTCTCCTCCTTCCCTGGCCTTGGTGCCCCTCAACCAGGGCCCCACATCCGGCCTACCCTGCTCTGAACCTCAGGCCCCGCCCAGTGTCCGCACCAGCCCGTTTGGCCCTTGTATGTGAACCAGAAGCGCTCTCTGCTCTGGGAAGACACAGCTCCGGGCCAGGGCACGGGAGTCACCGTGGAGTGGGGCTGGCTGCCCACAGCCAGCCACAGGCCTGCCCCATGCCCACCCGTGCTGAGCCTGAGCTGCAGTGGGGGCGGGTGAGGGGGTCTCAGCTGTGTTCGCACCTCTCTGAAGGGCAGCCTGCCGGTGAGCTTCAGGCCGAGCATGACCATCCGGGCCACCCAGAAGAAGAGGATGTCGTGGCCTGTCTCCAGCAGTGTCCCCGGGTAGAACACACTCAGGTCTTCTGACTGGGGGCAGACCGGGTGTGAAGGAGAGCCTAGTACCCACCTTCAAGGCCCCCACGCCCCTCAGCCTGGCCCCAGAACCCACCTGGTTGGGCCAGCCCAAAATAGAGAAGGGGAAGAGGCCGGAAGAGAACCAGGTGTCCAATACGTCCTCATCTGAGGGAGGCCAAAGGTCAGAGGTTAGATGGGGTGGAGCGAAGATGAGAGCCCCAGCTCTGCCCCTCCCCATGCCCAAGGCCCTGCCTTGCCTTGCTGGAGACTGATCTTGTCAGGGGACACTCCAAAATTCTTGGCTGCCTTCTCCCGGGCCTCCTCCTCACTGCGTCCGCTCACCCAGTACCGCTCGTCAGGGTCCTGCCACGGTAGCGTGAGTGCTGAGGGGTGCCTCATCTCTGCCTTGCCCTGCCCCCTCCCCCTACCAAGGACCCAGTAAACCCAAAGCTCCCCAAGATGTCCCAGTACCCAGCTCTGGCCCTGTCCTCACCTCCCCAGGGGGTACCGCTGGGTCGTTGACGGTGATGAAGTAGGCTGGGATGCGATGGCCCCACCACAGCTGCCGGGAAATGCACCAGTCCCTGCAAATGTGGGGGTTGGGGGGTCACGGAGGGCCTGGAGGTGCCCCGGCCTGTGCCCTGTTCAGCACCTAGCCCAGGCCCCTCCTACACAGAGAGGCCCTACGCACCGGATATTGTCCATCCAGGCATGCCATGTCCGTTGGTGGGCCTCAGGCAAGATGCAGAGGTCACCCCGGGTGACGGCAGCGCTGGCGGCCTGGGCCATCTCCCCACAGCGCACGTACCACTGTGGCCGCAGCAGAGGCTCCACCACATCCTTAGACCGGCTGGGGTACACGTGGGGTGGGGGGTCAGGTGGTGAACCCTTAAGGAACACCCCCGCCCCCACCTCGCCACCCTCCCTGCCCCCGACCCTACTTGCACAGTGGCACCACCATGGGGTTGTCCTCGATGCCACGAAACAGTCCCCGATCTTTCAGTGCTGCCAGCACCACCTTCCTGGCCTCAAACCTGGGCAGGCCCTGGGTAGGAAAGAGGTCTCGTCATGGCGATGCCTAGGTGCCCCCCATCTCCCCTGACCCCAGGCCCCACACCCCAGCTCGCCTCACCAGGAAGGGTGGGGGCACGTTGACAAGGGCTCCACGGGCGTCCATGATGCTCACGGCCTCCAGCCCGTGCCGCTGCCCAACCTCATAGTCGTTCTGGTCATGTGCTGGGGTGATCTTCACTGCACCTGGGGTGTACATGGGGTGTCGGGGTCATGAGGGACTTGCTGAGTTCCTCCCCACACTCACCTCTTCTGCTGAAGGACGTGGCTCCAGACCACCCTGGCCCCACTTCTCTAACACAGTGCCCTGAGAACCAGCCCAAGTCCTGCCTATCTGGCTGAAGCTTATTTTCTTTCTCTCTGAGAGCGAAGATAGACAGGTGGGGTGTGCTGTGCGCTGCAGTCCCCTGCTGTTCCCAGGGGCCAGCGCCGTGCTCACCTGTGCCGAACTCCATGTCTACAAATTCGTCAAAGACAATGGGGAGGCTCCGAGACAGGAACGGGTGGGCCACACTCTTCCCCTTCAGGTGCTGGGGGCGCAGAGAGACATCTGTGCAAAGTGCTCAGCCCAAGTCCCCCCTTTCCAGGGTCCTGACTGACCCAACACCAACTCCCCCAAACGGTCCCAAAGCCTCCACCCTCAGAGCTGGGAAAGGAGCCGGAAGACGAGTTTCTATTCAATTCCTCTCCTCACTCAGACCCTACCCATCCCCAGCCCCTGAGTACGGGGCCCCTTTTTGGGAGGATTCTTTCCCAACCTGGTATCTGGGATCTTTGGGGTGCACAGCTATGGCCACATCTCCCAGCATTGTCTCGATCCGAGTTGTTGCCACCACCACCTCCTCGTCGCTGTCTGGGGTGACAGAAGTCCTTGTGGTCTCAGCCCTGGCCCCTCCCTGCCCCCAACCCAGCCCACGATCTGTGTGACCCGGTTCCCACCTGAGCCTTGGACCTTGTAGGCAAAGGACACGAGGACCCCAAACTCCACCTTCTCCTTGTAGCCAGGCACAGAGAGCAGGGTGCGACCTGTCAGCTCCTTCTTGTCCACCTGTAAGACGGGCGCTTAGAGAAGTGGCCCAGGGGCCAGGGCAGGGGGTAGAATGGAGATGGAGACAGGCCGGGTGTGGGGGCACACCTCGATGTCCGAGATGGCGGAGTTGAGGGTGCAGGACCAGTTGACGAGGCGGGTACTGCGGTAGATGACGCCTTCCTCGTGAAGCCGGACAAAAGCCTCAGTCACGGCTGCAGACAGTTTCTGGGGTGGAGCAGGGGAAATCAGAGAGAGGGGCCTTGGTGCCCGGGGCCCAGGCAGACACTCGAGGCAGCAGGGTCCCATGAGGCCTGTTCTGTCCAGAGTCCCACCGGCCAGCACACAGACCCCTTTGAGGGGAGAAGTACTTTCCTTGAGGGGAAGAGGGGACTATGGGAACACGGGGGCAGGCAACAAGCCTTGCGATGCTGGACATGGCAGGGAAGTTGCTCAGCTGGGGACAGGTGCTGATGCAGAGAATCCTGGGAGTTCAGGCCCCTTGGGAGGGGGCCCCGATCACACGCTGCCTGGAGGGATGTGGAGCTGCCAGAGCTGGGGGATGGGGAATACAAAGGGCCATGGTGTGGAGAGGGCCATGACATGGGGTGGGTAGTGCAAGTGAGCCCTCGGTGGTGTCCTACAAGTGGGCTCAGCTCCTGGGGAAGAGCCTCTCCATCCTGCCCCAGCCCCAAGACCCCTCCTACGCACAGGGTCCATGGTGAAACAGGCTCGATCCCAGTCCAAGGAGCTGCCAAGCTTCTTTAACTGGTGGTAAATCCGGTCACCTTTCCTGGAAGTGGACAGACAGGCCGGGGTCAGCACTCAGGCCTGGGCTGGAGGGAGACGTTGGGTGGGTGACGGGCAGTGTGGGCATCATTGAGTCCTCTGAAATGGACCCAGGCCTGGAGCCAACTGACACCCCACCTCTTTGAGTGGGGTCTGACCCTATGGCTAGGGGTCGCTGGTGACAGAGGTCTTTTCTGGACGGGACAGGGGCAGGGCTGCAGTACCCACAGGAATGCTGCATACTCACTCCTCCTTCCACTTCCAGACCTCCCGTAGAAAGGCCTCTCGGCCCAGCTGGTGCCGGCTCAGCCCCTGCTCGCGCCACAGCTTCTTCTCCACCACCACCTGGGTGGCGATGCCTGCATGGTCACAGCCAGGGTTCCACAGGGTGGTCTCCCCGCGCATGCGGTGCCTGCGGGAGGGGTATGGAGGACAGAGGTGAGCGGGCTGGCGGAGGCTGGCAGCAAAGGAAGCAGCAGCTTCGGCGGGGAGTCAGTGGACTCTCTGGAAGGAAGCGAGGTAGGTGGGGCTGGAACCTGTTGACTCTAAAACTAGTCGCGGAGAGAAGATTTGCAAGAAGAGCCAAGGCAGTCTAGAAAAAAAACAAAGAGGAGACCCTTGTCCAGCTGGATAGCAAACCATGAGAAAGTTAGGATTGTTAAAATAAGTTACTATATAAGAACACAGTAACAGATTAGGAGAATAAAACAGTGTCTAGAAACAGACCCAAGCAAATTTAGTATTTGTGAAATGTGGCATCACATATCAGCAGGGTAAGGATAAACTATTCAATTAATTTGTTTGGAATTTGTTTGGAACAACTAGCTAATTATTTGGAAAAAATCTCCTTACTTCCCAATATCCACAAAAGGAAATTCTAGACAAATTAACGAATTCAACATAAGAAAACAAAACTGTGAGAAAAGCATTAGAAAATGGTACCATTTCCCAAAACTAAAAAATAAGAAAATAACGTAAGTAAACATGTTTATAACTTTGAGGCAGGACAAACCTTCTGTAACAAGACAAAAAGAACAACATTGGGAAACTGACTAGATCCGAAAGTGAAACCTTGGACCAATAAAACCTCTAATTAAGGTTAGAAGACAAGCACTAGACCACTTTGGACAAAAAGACTGGCAACTAGTAATGCTTTAGGGAATTAATCCGGAGATGAACTAGAGAGACAGAGAAAATATTATCTTTTTTTGTGACCTTTTGGAATCACTAGGCAAACTAAAGGGGGAAAAAAGGAAATTACTATAAAAACACAGTGACACTGTATTGCGGTATTATTTTAAATGACTCATACCATTGTGCATATTCATTACTTTATAGGTCTGTTTGTCCTACTATGTCCAGATCTCAAGGACAGAGACTGCAGCAACTCTATTCCCTTGAAGGTAATAGATACTCAGGAAACAGTGCTCATGCGCCACAGAGGACAGAAGCACATTTTATGAACTCCATGATGCTGTCAGGTATTACTGTTAGAGACGTGAGGCATAAGAAATCTCATTAAGCGATGAAGATCAAATTCCTGTTTCACTAAAAGTATCTTTTGGGGCTCAGATAAACTTAGCAAAAAATAAATCAATAAAATATCATAGACATTTGATATTATCATAGAAAATTCTCTGCTTGAAAAAGAAAAAAGGAAACAGGCAGGGTGCGGTGGCTCACACCTGTAATCTCAGCACTCTGGGAGGCTGAGGTGGGAGGGCGGCTTAAGCTCAGGAGTTCCAGACCAGCCTGAGTAAGAGCAAGACCCTGTCTCTACTAAAAATAGGAAAAATCGGGCGGGCCTGGTGGCACGCACCTGTAGTTCCAGCTACTCGGGAGGCTGAGGCAGGAGGATCATTTGAGCCTGGGAGTTTGAGGTTGCAGTGAGCTAGGCTGACGCCACAGTACTATAGCCCGGGCAACAGAGCAGGACTGTCTTAAAAAAAAAAAAAAAGAAAGAAAGAAAAAAGGAAATAATACATACAACTCATTGTCATTTCAGTTTTTATTCTAAAATATTGATGTAAATCCATTCAATTAAAGTAATCAGACTTTCCAACATTTTATTTAACTCATGTTCATTAGAAAAAAATGTTTCTACCTTAAGATTTTTATAAGAAGTGTTAATTTTGTTCTCATGTAAACAACTTGGCTATCATATGTTATGTGTACTTAATGTAACTGTTTTTCTAGCTCTCAGTTACTTGCAAAATACTAAATATTGTATCCCCAGTGCCCAGAACAGAGCTGGCACAATCATGTCCAATAAATATTTTTTGATCAAATTAATTTGGTAAGACACTAGAAAAAATTCTCAAATTTTAACTATAATAAATAAACCCTAGTTTCCAAAAATGTAAGTGGTTTTGAAATACATTTTAAGGAAATTTGTCTCCACTGGGTGTGGTAGCTCATGCTTGTAATCCCAACACTTTGGCAGGATCACTTGGGGCCAAGAATTAGAGACCAGCTTGGGCAACATAGTGAGACCCCATCTCTACAAAAAAAAATTAAAAATTAGCCGGGCATGGTACGCCTGTAGTACTAGCAACTGGGGAAGCTAAAACAGAAGGATCACTTGAGCCCAGGAGTTCAAGGCTGCAGTGAACTATGATCATGCCACTGCACTCCAGCCTGGGTGACAGAGCGAGACCCTGTCTCTTAAAAAAAAAAAAAAAAATTAAAAAAAAATCTGTCACCTAAAATATTAGACCTTGCAGTTGTTACTAATTAAAACATTAACAGTGAGGCCGGGAGCAGTGGCTCACACCTGTAATCCTAGCACTCTGGGAGACCAAGGCAGGCAGATCGCTTGAGGTCAGGAGTTCAAGACCAGCCTGAGAAAGAGCAAGACCCCACCCCTACTAAAAATAGAAAGACATTAGCTGGACAACTAAAAATATATAGAAAGAAATTAGCCAGGCATGGTGGCGCATGCCTGTAGTCCCAGCTACTCGGGAGGTTGAGGCAGAAGGACTGCTTGAGCCCAGGAGTTTGAGGTTGCTATGAGCTAGGCTGACGCCACGGCACTCTAGCCCAGGCAACAGAGTGAGACTCTGCCTCAAAAAAAAAAAAAAAAAAAATAAATAAATAATAAAACATTAACAGTGAAAAGAAAGCAAAACAAGAGAAACATTTATAATAATAGGAGAACTACCATAAAATAACAATACAATGAAAACATTTATAACAAAAAACCAATACCAAGGGTAGGTAACGAATCTCCAACAAACCAATTAAAAATGAAAAACAACAAAGAATCAATTAAAAAATGGGCAAAAGATATGTACAGTCAATTTACATCGGGGGAAACCTGAGTGGCCAGGCAACATAGGAGAAGAGGCACAGCCTCAGTAGTAATCAAAGAAACAGACAGTGAAATAAGAGAAGTACCATTTTTTTGCCCATCGAATTGGCAAAATGAAGACGCATAATGCCCAGGGTTAGCGAGGATGGGGAGGTGAATATCCTCACATGCAATTCACGGAGGTATAGAGCAGGAGAGCAGGCCTAGAGGGCAACTTGGCAGCTTCTAGGCGTACTTAATATAGGTGTGCCCCTGCCCACCTAGCAGTTTCACCTCCTAATAGCTACACCAGAGAAATCCTTCCACACACGCTTGAGCACGCATGTACAGGGATGTGCCTTCCAGCAAGGTTTCCACAGAAAAGACTTAGGAACAACCATTAATAAAAAAGTGACCCCACTACAGTATATCCACACTATAGAATACTATGGGGCAATTAAAAAGAAAGAAGTCAGTCTGTACACAAAGACAAGGGAAGACCTCCAAAAGAAACTGTTAAGCATAAGAAGGAAGCTGCAGTATAAGATGGTTGGTGTGAACCGTTTATGATAGAAAATAGAATAAAAAGGAAAACTATAAATTTCTATGGGGACATATACATGTAAGTAAACAGGAAAGGTCTGGAAAGATACACATCAAAGTGATAACAATGGGTAAATCTTGGGAAGAAGTAGGTCGGGGGAGTCAGGGAGACTTGAAACTAAATTTCTTACAACAAGAATATATTCACATATTTCTAGTTAAATTCAAAATAATGTTATTTTTAGTAGAAAGAGAAATGAGAGAAGAGAGTCTGCAGGGGGAGGTGTTGGACGGGATTATGTGACTAGGAAAGGACGCTGAAAGACCAGATGGGAATGACAGAAACACAGAGAAAGAGAAAGTGTAGCGCCACGAGGGGGCAGAGCTGAGGGCCAACCCAGAAAGAGGGAGGCTGGGGGGCAGGGTCGGGAAGAGAAGGGTGCCAGAGAGGACGGAAGGAAGCAGTCCGAGTTGCAGACAGGAGCTCACCATCGAGTCAGGGAGTCCTGGATGGCGTTGGTGAGCGCGTGGCCCAGGTGCAGGGAGCCTGTCACGTTGGGGGGTGGGATGCACATCATGAAGACACCTCGGGGATTTGGTGCTGACACATTAGGACGCTGATGGTGGAGAAGGATGGCATGTGCTAAGGCCTCATGTCACCTCTCCCAGCCCCCTCCCAGGCAACGTTTCCTTCAGCCCTGCCCTTTCCCGCCACCCCAGCCCCGGGCCCAGGCAGCAGTGCCCACTTACCCCATACTCTGGCTTGAAGAAGCCCTGCTGCTCCCACCAAGGGTACCAGGCAGCCTCCACATACTGAGGGCTGTAGGAGTCGGGCATGGTGCCACTGACATCTGGGGGAGAGGAGGGCAGGGCTCAGCACCGAGGCTGGGAACAGCTAAGAAGAGGACAGGCCAGCAGAGGATCAGGGGCCCTGTGGCTCACATCACAAGACAGGCATTGGAGGGCCTGGGGGACTCTGCAAACCCTCACCAAGCAAAGTGGTGGGAGCAAGAACAGAGCAAGAAGGGGTGAAAACTTGGAAGGAGCAGTTGAAGGGTAGGCCCTTCCCCCTCCTAATACCTTTCTTTTCCCCAGGTGGGGTTGGGAGGTCATAGGTAATAACCCCAGGATCTCGTTTTTCCCTCTTCTCTGGTTTTGGTTTCTTCTGCTTGGGAGGGAGAAGATACAGGCCCAGATATTAGCCACCCTGCCAGGCCATCGACCTTCCTTCCAGCTCCGCCCTAGCCTCTCACCTCCCCGGGAGGTGGCTGCTGCTGTTGGATCTTTTGTTTCTGTTGGTATTTCTCTAGCTTCTCCCGTTTCTTTGCCTCTTTCTTAAGCTGAGCAGCTGTCTTTGGGGGTGCAGGGACCTCGGAGCCTGAACAGAGGCACAGAAATTCAGACTCAGCCTGCTGGGGCCCCTCTGTGAATGGTGCTAGCAGGTTTCAGATGGGCTATTTCAGTTGCCCAAGGGCTCACCCAGGCTGTCTTCCCACCTTACCCTCCCCTTCCCCAGACCCCTCCCCCAGTGATTCTGCCATTCTTATGAGAAAAAAGAAAGTGAGTTGTATTGGAGGCCCCACAGGAGCCCCCGTCCTCCCACTCCTTACCCTTCCTAACCTGACTGTTGAGAGAGAGGCCTGGCCCCTGAGAACAGAACCACTTCTCCCAGTACGGCCCGGAACTCTGGCTGTTGGACACACGTGACAAACCAGCGAGTCACATTACCCCAGATCTGACGGGCAGGTGGGTCGAGGACCTGGGATGGGAAAGAAATGATGACCCTTAATCACCCTACAGCAAGGTCTGAGGGGGCACTCTTCTTCTTCCCCAGGCCCCGGTGACTCACGTATCGGAAAGGCAGCAGCAAGGCTGTGACAGCCGCCAGGTCAGCCAGAGTGGGGGCCTCCCCAGCCAGGTAGGTGTGCAGCCGAAGCCACTCCTCCAAGGGGCTCAGGGCCCTGCCCAGGGCCCCCAGCACAGCCTGGCAGGAAGGAGAAGGGTGTGAGACAAGGCTTGGCCCACCTCAATCCCCACCCTCACCTCCAACCCCACCCAACCCATTTGGCCTCCCTCCACTCCTGCTCCCACACACCGCCACCTCTGAGGCCAGTTTCTTCTTCACTCAAATGGTCATAATAAAAATACTTCTGATTCACCCAACAAATCCCCGCTGAACACTTATTGTATATCAGATGCAATATACTAAGCACAGAGCAACGCAGTAATGCCAGGTCCAGAGCATCAGCACGTATCTATTCAGCACGTCTCTAAGGAATGAGAGCCGACATGAACAGAGCCCTGACCTGGAAGAGTTTACATTCCAGTGGGGGAACAATAAATGAGCAAATACATAATACATTGCCCTATTTTCTGGACTCCTATGAAGGAAAATAAAGCAGGCTGAGGGGAATAGGAAATTCCCGGAGAGAGCGACTATTTTTGATAGGGTAATCAGAATCTGAGGGAGCAAGCCAGGGTCTGTCAACATTCATTCATTCAAGAAATACAAGGCATCCACCCTGTGCTCAACGCTGTGCAAGGAGGCAGAGCTGTAAGCACGCTAGGCACAGTTCTACTCTGGAAGCACTTCCAGTTACAATCTAGTGGCTTCTCTCTCACTGCCCTTCCTCATACCATTCCTCCTTTATCTCCTCCCAGCAACTGTCATCTCTGCCCTCACCCAGTCTTTTCCTACAATTCAGAGTAATCTCTATCCTCATCAAACTTTTACTCAGAGATAGATCCTGTGCTCTGTGCAAATCTTTTAATCTCATTAACTCAGCGAGGCAGGTATTACATCAACTTGTGTGTTTGTAGACTAGGAAGACCAAGGCTCAGAGAATTTAAGAAACGTGCGGAACATTAGCATACCAGGTAGCAATCTGGGATTTGAGCACTCTTTTTCCACATGTCACAAACTACCTTCCTGTCTCATTATTCATTCCAATCCTTGCTTCTTTCCTCTGAATTTCTCCTCTCCCGCCACGCTCTCACCTGGGGGTCTTGTGTGGAGCTTCGAAGTCCCAGGGCTGGCAGCGTGGCCCCACAGGCAGCTGGTATTAGCTCCGTGTCGGCGTAACTGACCCACTGTTGAACGAGGACAGCTGCCTGGCTACCCCCAGGACCCCCCAGGCCTGCTGGCCACAGCAGCTGGGCCACAGCCGTGGCCCCCCACACCCAGAGCCCCCCTGGTCCCTGCTCCAGGGCTGGCAGGCGGGGTGGGGGAAAGGGAGTTCTGCTGCTCGGGGGCGGCTGGAGACAGATGCGGGGGTGGGCTCCTCCCCATCCGGGACCCTGCCCAGCCTCCCCATAGCGAGCGGCTATGAGGGCTCGGAGGCTGGGGAAGGCATCCGGGTGAGGGGAGACGTAGAGGATGGACATAGTCGAGGGGATCCGAACGAGGTGGAAAACCTAGGGAGAAAGAGACACGGGGAAGACTGAGGGACCCAGAGGGTCCTATATGTGAGTAGAGAGGGGCCCCTCTCGCCTGGGTTCTCCGCAGGCGCCCAAAATCCCGAGGATTGAGGGTCTGACTAAGCTATAGGAAATGAGGACCGGCTCTGAGTGGCAGTGACAGTGGGGAGCACCTGGGAAGAGGCGGACGGGGGACTGCCCACGATCGCGGGGCCTCGGGGAGTGTGGGAGACTCGCAGGAGGGGGTTGGCGTCCGGTAGGCTGCGGGTTCGAGCCGCGTGTACGTACTGGCGGGAGAGGGTCAGACCGGGCCGGGAATCCACCTCACAGCCAGGCGCCGGCTGCGGCTGGACCGGCCGGACGGCCGGGGCGGAGGAGTCGGGCGGGTGGCGACGATGGGCGGCTCTCCGAGTGACCCTAGTTCCTAGAGACAGCGGCCCGGGATGCCGTCGCCCACGTGTTCCCACCTTTGTGACAGGGAGCGCTTCCGGGCCTGCGGGTCCTGGCGGGGGCGGCCGTGCCCCGCCTGCACGTGCGCGCGCTGCCCAGCCCGACACCGCCCCGCGGCCGCGCCGCTCGCCACCCGCCGCGCTCACGAGCAGCGCGGGGCGCGGGCGCAGGCCCGGAGGACGCTCTTGGAAACCGCGCTCCCGTCAGGCGCCGCCGAGGGCACCTCGCACGGGTCCTCGGGCCGGGAGGCGAGGGCGGCGCCCAGCGGGCCGCAGGGGAACAGGCCGGGAGGGTCGGGCCCCGGGGGGAGGGCGGTCGCCAGCTGGGAGCCGGAACCGGCTAAGGCAGGGGCTGCGTGACGGGAACCGAAGGAGAGGTCCATCTGCCACGGCCCTGGACGTCCAGCTTCTTCCCTGAACCTCGTTTCTTCATATATGAGAAGAGGGTCACGCTAGATGGTCTCTAAGGTCCCTCAAGGCTGAGAATTCTCATTTGTTCAGGAACTCATATTTGCTGGAGTGAATGAAATTTAGTAATCCCCACGTAACTTCCCTTCACAATACAAATTGCATCACTTGTTTTTATTTATCTTCTATAGATATTCAGAAAAAGTGTATTGATTTGGCTGGATTGACGACGAGACCCACCAGCGTCAAATGCATTTTGGTGTTTCTTGACACTGTCACATTGATAGGGCACAGAGATGGAAGGGCAGGAAGCACTCCAGTTGTAGGTACAGTATAAGCAAAAGGCCAGAGGGAGAACATGTAGGTAGGGGCATATTCAGGATACATGGTGTAGTACAACTGTATTAGATGCTTTATATCAAGGAGAGTGGTCGCAGATAATGCTGGGAAGTTGGGTTAGAGTCTTGGCTGGGGGAACGGGAATTAACAGTGCTGGGATGAATTCAACATCCTTTTCCACCCCCCAGTTCCCTTCCCAAAACACAAACCACAGAACCAAAACTCAAATTTGCATCATAAATTTTATTCCCGATGCGGGACAGATTCCTTCCATCCCCAGAATGAATCACGTGCTGCCCTGGAAATAACTTGGAAACTCTCCCAGAATCTCCAGAGAAGGAGTGAGAATGGCAGATGCTAGGGACTGGGAAGGCTTTGCAGTTTCCCAGTCTACTTATCCTCCCCTTCTCAACAGAAGATAGCTGTTTCCCACTATTACTCCTCTTATCCCTTTAAAAGAAAAAAATCACTATTTAAAAGAAGAAAAAAAAACAAACAAAAACACCTCAAGTACTGGGGGAGAGGGGTCCAGGCTGGGCCTTGAGGTTACGGGTCACCAATGGAAGAAGGGGAAAGAGGAGGAGCCATCACTGTTTCTGCTGCAGGGCTTCCTTCCTTGCTGCATCCTGTAGCAACTGTGTGTCCACCTCATCTGCCGGCAACTGCACATAGCGGACCACTGAGCCCCGGATGAAGCAGTTCTTCACTGATAACTAGACAAAGATAGACAAATATGAAAACACCCTTAAAAATGTCCCTAGCCACCTGGGGCCAAATGCTTTGGAGGTGTTTCCTCTTTCCCACGGTTCCCAACTCACCATGTGAGGGTATTTCTCAGGATCTGTGACACTGATGTCAGTTAGTTTTATGTTGAGATACTACGAGAGGAAAATGAACACCATCACTAACCCTAGAGACACAATGCAAATACCTAACCCTTAAGGTCTCCCCTCCCCTCCAAGAACCGATTCCGAGCCCTTGCTAA
>RJWJ010001351.1:0-136479 GCA_004363605.1 Indri indri | reverse complement strand
CTACATCTGTGAAGAATGATGTTGGTATTTTCATAGGGATTGCATTGAATCTGTAGATCACTTTGGGTAGTATAGACATTTTAACAATGTTTATTCTGCCGACCCACGAGCATGGTATGGTTTTCCACCTGTTTACGTCTTCTGCTATTTCCTTCCTCAGTGTCTCATAGTTCTCCCTGTAGAGGTCTTTTACCTCCTTGGTTAAATATATTCCTAGATACTTTATTTTCTTTGTTGCTATTGTGAAGGGAATTGAATCTTTGATTTGGTTTTCTGTATGACTGCTGTTGGCATATATGAAAGCCTATGATTTGTGTGTATTGATTTTGTATCCTGAAACTTTACTGAATTCATTTATCAGTTCCAGTAGCCTCTTGGTTGAATCTTTGGGGTTTTCAAAAGACCTTTATATAAAAGGCAGTACAGACAGACTTTTATATGCAATATGCTTGCAATGGCTGTACATTAGAACTACTCAGTTCATTCACGTTTAGAATTTTCTAGTAGTTGTGCCATCCCATCAGGAATGTTCCTTTGTAGGGAACTCTGATAACTATCTGATAATTAGTTACGCTCAGAAGGAATTGATGACATTCTATAATGCTTGGTTTTATTTATTTATTTATTTCAGATACAGCAGCCCGTCTTTCCTATCAGAACGATCCTCCATTTGGACAATATGTAGTTCCTGTCAAAGTTTCAGATAGACTTGGCCAGTCTAAAGTCACTTCATTGACTGTTACACTATGTGACTGCGTTACCGAAAATGACTGCCTACTCCGTGTAGATCCAAGGGTTGGCGGAGGAGAAGTAAAACTTGGAAAGTGGGCTATCCTTGCAATATTGTTGGGCATAGCATTGCTATTTTGTAAGTCTTTTTTTGAATTCAAATAATAACCTTTAGAGTAACTTTCAAGAAACATTCTTAGAACCAACACTATTACCTATAGCAGATCATTTGTGTATATATGTATTTCCATTTAGCACACACGTATATTTAATATCTGTATTTTAAGTGCATTTATATATAGTTCTAGTGTCTTCTCAGCACGGACATGAAATTCAGTGTAGAAATATGGCCATGACATGTATTGTAGCGTATCTGTAGGGCAAGCTTTTCTATCATATACTGCTTTGACATAAGCAGTCATATTTATGTGCTGTAGAAGACTTTTAATATACACTTTTTAATTTATGATTTATCTGTGTATTAATCATTGTAACTTCATAACTTCACATTATTTTATGATAAACTCAAGTAATTCCTTCCTCCAGGTATCCTGTTTACATTAGTCTGTGGGGCTTCTAGGACGGTCACACAACCAAAAGTGTTTCCTGATGACTTAGCCCAGCAGAACCTAATTGTATCAAACACGGAAGCGCCTGGAGATGACAAAGTGGTAAGAAGTCTGTCTTTTTAAAATGAATACAAAGGATGAATTAGCCTATAATGTATATTTCTTCTAAAGTTATCTTTTCTGAGAAAAGTTCTTTTGATACCAGGTAACTTTACCATGAAATTTCATCTGTCCCATGGAAGAGATAAAATGACTTTGATTTACATGTGATATATGGTATTTCAATTTGGCCAGATAGTGTTACTTAATAGTGAAAATCCTTTAGTGTATCATTATTATTTTCTATTTCAGATGTTCCATGGTTTCAATGTTAGGCCTGGTCTTTCTTATATATTTAAATTGCTGTTTGTACTGTAAAAATTTTTCATTTAATTTTTCACAGATCACCAGCATAATTGTTTTAAATTTTTTTCTGGCAACAGCAATAAAATCAGTACATGCTTTGATCATCGTGGGAAGAACTTTAATGGATTCTTTTTGTCTCTAATATAGGGGTTAGGAAAGAGCTTGAAGCCAAATACATGACGTAGCAGTGATAGCAAGTGGCCACATGGCTCCAATTTTGTTTTCTAGCCCAATATTTGGAAGAGGTACACGTAAATTCCTCATAAAAAGTGTAATTGATGATGAGGACAGGAAAGGTTTCTAAAATGAAAGCATGATGGCATCTAGGCAGGGACTGAAAAAAAATAAAACAAATAATATTAGTGTTTCCAAAAATACACCACAGATTGTGGCCAAAGCTTTGGTGTTCTTATTATTTTCCCTGCCTGATTTATTTGTATTTATTTAGATTGCAAGGATTTATTATTGCAGTTAAGATTTTTATGGCAACTTCGTTTTTATTCTTTTGTTTTAGTTGAAGGGTAACTGAATTAGATACTAAATAGAAATACTGATTATTATTTCTGTTTCTGCTCTAGTTAGGTAAAAGGGAATGAGCTTAAACTAAGCAAGGTAAATATATGTGAGACAATAATGCTGGTTTTGAGGTGTGCAGTGCTGGAAGGACTTAACTGAAGTTGTACATTGCTCTAAGAAGCTTTTAAAGAAGGAATACACATCAGGCTTTCTGATTTACCTCCAAATATTAACCACCTGACATCTGTGATTTGCTTCTTATGTTAGATACTACATTAAATTCTGGGGTCGCAATACTTAGGTTCTCAGGATTAATATGACAGATTTAGTTCCTGCCCTCAGAGACCTTACTTTCTAGTACAAAAAATAACCATGGCGTTATCTGCATGATGTTGTTCTTTTTTGTTGTTTTTTTCTGTATTTCCCAAATGCAAACTGTTTTCATTCCAGTGTTCCACAAATGGCTTCACAACCCATACTGTGGGCACTTCTGCCCAGGGAATTTGTGGCACCGCAGGATCAGGAGTCAGGCATGGAGGGCAGGAGACCATTGAGATGGTGAGAGGAGGGCAGCAGACCCTGGAATCCTACCAGGGAGCTGGGCACCACCACACCCTGGACTCCTGCAGGGGAGGACACACGGAGATGGACAACTGCAGATACAACTACTCGGAGTGGCACAGTTTCACTCAGCCCCGTCTCAGTGAAGTGAGTTTCCCTAAGTGTCCTACAAAGCTATTTTGATTTCCTTTAAACTTTAGAAATGATCTCAATTTAGTGTTTATTTTGATCTTCATTTTCAATTAATTATAGATCTGCTAATTAGAAAATTATTATTTTTCCTTAATTTTGACTGACTTATGTTCAGATTTAAGCAGTTACTTACTTTTTCTCACATTTTGTTTGACTTTTAATGTTCTTACTGAAATAATGTGGGATGATACTTAAATCATTCTCTCACAACCTTGTGCTAATATTTCCCATCCGGCAACTCCTGTCTTAGAAACCAAAAGTGCGGTACAAGTCACACCAGCGTGTACCACCATCGCTGTGCCTACCTGGGAAGATCTGAGCCCGCATTAATATTTGGCTTCAGTTTAATGGATGCATTTCACTTTCAGCTTTAATTTCGAAAGGGAAAGTAATGATTACATAAAATGAACACTTGTATACTGTGTGACTTTTAGAGACATGCTATATACTGAATTTATAGTGTGATTTATGATATAGACCAATCATGTGCATTTTTTATGTGTAGGAATCCATTAGAGGACACACTCTGATTAAAAATTAAACAATGAAAGGTAAATCCAAGCAATCATTTTTATGTTAGTAAGTCTTGGTGTTTAAAATAATAATAATAAAAAATGTGTTTTTCCCCTTGGCAGAGGGTGCATCTGTGTAATCAGGATGACAATCACAAGCATGCGCAAGACTACGTCCTGACATATAACTATGAAGGAAAAGGATCGGCAGCTGGGTCTGTGGGTTGTTGCAGTGAGCGACAAGAAGAGGATGGACTTGAATTTTTGGATAATTTGGAACCCAAATTTAGGACACTGGCAGAAGCATGCATGAAGAGATGAGTGTGTTCTAATAAGTCTACAAAGCCAGTGGCTTTATCATTTTTTTTTTTTTTTTGTAATTACAAAACAGGATTTTTTAAAAACAGAAGATGCTGTGTTTGGGGCTTTTCTCCCTTTACTTTGGTGGAATCTCTTTGGCCAAATGTACATTTACAGAGAGACACTGTAGATAAGCACACAAATTTTCAATTTTTACATAGTGTTTAATTACTTGTCTTCCACCCAAGGAGATCTATAAATAGAAAATTTAAGAAAGTCTGCATTGTTGGTTACATTTGGGTATAATAACAACAGCCAATTTATAGTGCAATAAAATGTAATTAATTCAAGTTTGTATTATAGACTACTTGAAGTACAAGCTGATAGAAAATAGTAGATACCTAGCTTTAGCATTATCTCCAGTTAACAAATTAATTAATCATTTGAGTGGTGCTTGAAAACTTCTGTTTTCTTCGATAGTCTGAAGTGTATATATTGCATTCTTGCTATTGTTTTATTCTTATAACACTACCTTCATAATGCAAAGGGAAATTTCTAGCCAGGCATTGACTGTTATTACAATTCCGTTTTGATGAAGTTGTAAAAAAAAAAAATTAAGCAGTTTTAGGTTTTATTCTATATCAAATACTACATTGAATCTACATTTCCTCTGTTACCTACTTTGTCAGTAAAATTTAAGTTTAAAAATGGTTTCAGAATGTATTCTTACTCTTCCAAGTTTTTTCTTTGAAATGCCAAATAGTCAGTCTCTCTCTCTCTCTCTCTCTCTCTCTCTCTCTTTCTTCCCTCTCTGTCTTTAAAATTTCTACTTGGGTTGGAAAATCCAAATATTTTTAAGAACTGTTGCTCTTTTCTTCTCTCATAAAGTGAATTATTCCTTTTTTGTTTTACGTAAATATATGTCATCTTGGTTTTTCTTAAAATCAATGTAATGTTAACTTTGTTGTTTCAAATATCTTGGTGATTGCTGCAGTATCTCCTCAACAAAGAACCTTTAGTTTTGCCATTGAAACTGTAGAACTATGTCATGCTTTTATTAGAAGCAACATTCTGTGTTAACAAAAGGACTGGTGCCATTAGAATTGGGATGTGGATGCTTAGTATATGATAGCACATTTACAGTTCATATCTTTAATGCGAGGATACAGTTTATAATTGCAAAATAGCGATGGTTTTTGAAATAAGCTTTGAAATACAGGGATCTTGAAAGCTCTCTGGGACAACTATTTTATAAATTTTTAGATGTGATGGTTAGTTATATCTATGTATTTGTAAAGTTATTTTTTAATATTTTAAGATTATGGTTTTTAACAAATGTAGAAATGGGCCAAACAATTTAAATTTTATAAAACAGTAAGACAAATTGAACTTAATAGCCCACCAAATTCCAGGCCAGGTTTCATGATTTATTTCAGTCAGTGAATTCTCATGTGTACTAAACATATGGATATTTTAAGTATGTTTCTAATATTTGAGATTGTTAATAATGGGCCTGTCTTGAATGCACAATGTTGGCTTATAACAATTATTTTTCAGGATTAACATTGGATAATTATTTGATAGCCAGTTTATCTTTTCAATAGTCCCATTATTGCTTAGCCCAAAGTATAGTTTCCCAAAGTTATTTTTAATAAATTATGTACAAAATTTTTGTGTATTGCTAGTTATAATTAAGTAAATTAAGCAGTTTTTAAAAATTAGTATGAATTTGTTAATCATGGGTCTAATATGAGTTTAAGGGCTTATGCTTTTCTGACTTAGAGAAGTGAGTCCTTTCATTAGAATCCTGTTGTACATTTATTAGAATTTAAAATTTAGTTTGGAGAGATGTTTAGTGCATTGTTACCACCACATTTATATAATATTACTATTCTAAAGACTGTGATGCTAGGGGGTATTCGTTAAGTTGCCTACTTTCTCTGTCTGTTTTTGTCATCTTCAAATGGAGAATAATAACAGAACTCCTTTCCTAGGGTGATTGTAAGATGCTTGAATAAAAAATGGTTTTGAAGCATGAAAGGCATCCAGAGTGGTCCACCTAAAAGACAGCCCTAATAATAATAAAGGATTTTAAATAAGTCACATGTACAACCCGTTTCCTGTTAAGAAAAAAAATCGACTAAGAAAATAGGATGATGGAAAGATTTTTTTTTCACTTTAGAATATGTCTCTTCATAGTATCACCTGATGACTTATATATACAGTTGTTCATAATGTATTAGTGCAAATTGTTGAAGCATCCACACAAGATTGCTTAGTTCGAAATACTATGAAACTGCTAGGTTCAAATTGGATAAGAAGCAGAACATGCACTTCTTATAATGGGCACCAATTCTAAAGCCCCATAAAAATTACATATGTTTCTGATTTCTCCCGTCAGGCCCCTTCCTCAGCTGTCCTCTTCACTGTCCTGCTAGACAGAAGCAGTCACTTGCCTGGCAGTCGCCGTAGTAACCCTACCTGAAAAGATTCCAGAGTAAAAGTGCCTTGATGCAAATCTCAGCTCCACCCATATAAACTGTGGGATTTGAGAAGTCACTAGTTTCCTCACTTGCAGGACTTGTACTGAGGAGGGTGAAGGAGTCCACTTGATAGGACTGTTAGAGTCAAAAGAGTTAATTCATGAAAAGAGTTGGCACAGAGTGCAAACTCAGTCCTTAGCTACTGCCATTGTTACATGAGAAGAGGACTCATGAGTTGGGAATAATCGTAGCTTCCATCTTCACTCTGCTTTACAGCCGACATCTTCCCATGATGCTCCTGTTCATCTTTCGTGGAACTCTGACCTGTATTTTACCTGTGATGGCCTTTGGGAACTTCATGGCTCATAATAGTTTCCAGGTCTCTCATTCCTGGTATTCAGAAAGTTACATCTTACTCATCCATAGTCTAGAAATCAGTGTGATAAATACTTTCAGATTTAATCAGCCATATTTTGCCTCAAGGAGGCAAAATCTTAAGGATTTTCCCCTAAGAAAGGGATGGTGCCTCTTTAGCAGGAGGAAGGCAGCAGAGATCTGCTATTAGTTCAGTGCAGTTTGCATTCGAGGGCTCCCTGTAATCATTTTCTGCTTTTTTTTTTTTTTGATTCCAATCTTAAGACTGGTTTTGATCTTGGATCCCAATTCTGTTGTGCAAAATCTGGCTTTGACTACAGGCTGCCCCTTTAGTTTCTGTCTCCATCCCTTTTCCTGGGCTTTAGATTGCAGTATTGACACCTGACTTTGCTCTGGTGAACCCCTATAGTGCAATCCTGAGAATAGAATGCTTTCCCTTCTATTTGCCTAGAATCATTGTATTTTCAACCTCCTTAAATACATAAAGCCCTAAGAGGTTACATGGTAACTGTGTAGACCTACAGTTCTTAATTCAGCTTTTCTCTAAGACCCCTGTTAACGTTCTAGCACTTTGAACGCGTTATGCAAAAATGCAAACATATATTACCACATCAAATCAGGCCCTCCCGAATTACCCGTATAGTGTTCTCCTAATCACTTCGGCTTGAAACAAGAGAATACTTGATCCCTCTCTCTTCTTTGCAAGCAACCCTGTTTGCTGCCAAAAACTGCCAAATTTTTGAGACTTTTAAACACGATTTCATTCATTAAATAATTTATTTGTACTATAGTCACTTAATGCCTTCCCAGAGCAGTCATGTATGGCCTTTTTATTACAGGCTGTAAAGACTCTGCTCCTATGGGAAAGTACACAGTGAGTCAGCCACTCTCCTCTCCCACATACTCCAATGCAGGACAAGACATGGTGGATGTGAGTAAGGAGTGAGCTAATGCCTGTAAAACACGTCACACATTGCCAGGCATGTAGTAAGTGCTTAATACATGTAAAAGAAGTTCCAGATGATGCAAAAGAACTGTAGGACTCTAGTGCATGGACTGTGCTTCCTCTATTCCCAAGCCAAATGTTTATGAAGGCGAGGTGTAACCTACTTCTGCTGTTCCCCACTCCCCTCCCTTTTCACCCCACCAGTACCCAGATCAAACCCTCACATCACTCAACCCCAGGGGTGTTTGTGCCCCCAATTTCTTTCCTCTTCCCTCCTTTCAACTGCTGCCAAAGAACAGATAGGATCTTGGCGTTTTCCTGCCTAACCGTTTTCTATGGTTTTAGAAGATAAATGCTAAACACAAAATCACAATCTAATACAGATGCTCCTTGACATATGACAGGGTTACTTCCTGATAAACCCATTATAAATGGAAAATATTGTTAAATAGAAAGAGCATTTTCCACTTTCAATATTTTCAACTTACAATGGGTTTATCAGGACTAGCTCCATCTTAAGTGGAGGAACATGGGATGCATATCGCTTTGGGACCATTGTAAAGTCAAAAAATGATAAGTAAACTGTCCTGAGTCAGAGACCTTCTGTACTGATCTGTATCCCACACATATACTCTGTATGTGCCTTGCCCATGATGGGTCCCCTTTTTGCAATGTCTTTGCTCATTTATTATTATTTCTTCCTTTGTAAAAATATCACTTTTTTGAAGATCTAGTTCAAATACTATCTTTCAGACATTTGTGTGTCTAGAGCATGTTGCTGTAAAATTTTCACTTAGAGGCTCGTATGTATGTATATATGTATATGTGTGTGTGTGTGTGTGTGTGTCTGTGTGTATGTGTTTTCTCTCCTGTGGGAAGCTCACTGAGGACAAAGAAGGGTGTTCACAATTGCATGCCCATAAAATTCTGGCCATTAATACAATTTGATTAATCAAATTGTATTGCCCAGGTCACAAAGAGAAAAAAAAGGGAAGATTACAAATTAGGTTTCTTGATTCCTAGCATACTATATTATTTTCTCTTGGCATAAATTTCCCATTATAGACATGATATATATTAGATTCTGCACTGAATTCTTTTTTCGATGTAGAGACATTGAATGAATAGAGCATCAAACGTTTGCATTCACACTTAGTAGAAGAAAGTGAAGCATCGAAGTTTTGGAATCCCTTCCTTCTGCTTCTCTCCTGGGGTAGTGCCGGTGGTAGACAACAGATGTACTGTGAGTATTGTGGTTCAGATCAGCTCAACTCCTCCTACCAGCAGTTATTGCACACACTTGCTTGTGACCACCAGTAATTGCACCACATTGAAGTAGAGCAAAGATTCTTGTCTGTCTTCTTCACTACCATGTGCCCAGCATATAGAGCAGTAGACACTTCTTATGTTTTTTGTATGAATCGATGGATGGATGAATGAATGAATGAATGAATGAATGAATTCATATACATATTAGGTACCTGACCAAGACTAGACTGCAGCATTGTCTAAAGAATCAGTTATTTTTTTCTCAATGTGAGACTTACTGGCCAATGTGAAAATCTTATTTGTAACTGTCCACTCATCGTCACTGTGTTCCAACACTGTAGTGAAACTTCTTTTTTTTTAACTAAAGAGCCACTTTCTAACCCTCAGAGGAAAAGCGACTAAGAACCTGTTTTAGGAATTCAGGAACTGATTCTTAGGAGTGTGCCAAAGCCCCATTAACTGTTTATAAACTATTGTTAAGTCAGGCCTCAACTCAAGGAGTATCTTGAGAAATCAGAAGGCAGGAAAGGCAGCGCAGATGTAAGAGCTTCCTCCAAGTTAGACTGGGAGAACATTCTGTGACGGGACACCACGGTACTCCTGTGTGCACCAAAAGGGAAGAAAATCTTCAGACAAAGACCAGAGGAAAGGAGAAGAAACATGTAGCACTGAGTCTCAGAGGCAATGACTAGAGTGTACTGCGAGCTGATAATGTCACTTGGAAGGCAGCGCAGAGAAGGTGGAGCCTGGCCCTGCTGCTCTCTGACCAGCATGTAAGGGAGCGGAGTTAACAGTGGCAAGGCTCAGTAAACAGCAACACAGCTGTGTGTCTGGTTTTTTGTGTTTTGCTTTTTTGTGGGGAGAGGATCATTTGTTTGCTTTCTCTATTATTTTCTATCCATAAGTTAGTTCTTGGTTTCTAGGTCTGAAGACTGAAATCCTAAAAAGTGGGATCTGATCTTCCTTCCAAAAAGATCTTCTCTCTCTACCTGTGCCTCTGTCCTTTACTCCAAGAATAGCTAAGGAACATCTTATATCACTTTTGCTTACATTTTTTTTAATTAAGCAAATAAATGCATGAAACAACGGCACTTTAAACTTAAGACATCTTAAATTTTAGAGATGCAATGTAGAGTCTTAGGTAAAACAAAACAACATAATGCTAAAAAACAGGAAATAAAAAGAAAGCTAGTGCTTTGATATAACTAGTTAGTGTGGATAAACAGAGCAATTTGATCTCATTTTATTTTTTTAAAGTATCCCCAATCGTGTTTTAGGGGAATTTTACTGTCCCGTGGCTTTTGGGTATATTCTTTACTTTTAAAGCCATTTGGTATGTCCTAGATTTTAGGTGCGTGTGAAACTAAAAAGGAAGTTCTCACTGAGTCCCTCTGTATGGAGTGATAGTTGGTGCATGGGAAATGACAAAGGCTGTTTTGTGCCATTCTCTGTCCCTTTGTGACTGTACTTTATGTCCTTACAGAAAATCTGGGCATAGTTAAGAGGTTAGAGTCGTGGAGTTTTTGCTAGTTGCCTCTTTTCTTTCTCTTTTAGTTATATTGTTAGGATTCAGGAGAGAGGAAGGAGCAAGATGTTCATTTCTTTTCAGCTAACAAATATTAGGGTCAACTTGCTGAAATATTTACTTGCATATTTTTTGAGCGTGTGGTTCACAGACCTGTATCAGAATCACGTTGGTGTTTGTTAAAATAAAGATCCCCTATTGAATCAGAGCCACAGGAATGGCAGGTTAATGGTGGTGGTAGTTGGGGGGGGGGGGGAGCTTATTAAAAAGTAAAAAACTTCACTTTTTAATAAGTTTCCTAGATTACCTTTACATACTCTAAAGGCTGACAACCATTGACAGGGGTTTAGTAACTGGGTTTATATGATTATTTGGATATTAAACTCGAGTACTTTAAGTTTGCTTTTTCATATAAGATACGTTAAGCAAAATGCTAAAAATGTACTGAAGTGTTGAAATACATTGATTAGCAAAATTTCAAAATTTTTGTAAAGTGAGCATGTATTTAAGAATATACATTGTCTCCATGGTTCCTACTTACCACATGGATGTGAACTGGAGCCATAGTTTTACCATAGGCATACATGTGGGACGAAGCCACATGGTAAACATTCAATAAAAATTAACATTTTGTCACATAAATGCTGGCAGCAAATAAGATGCATGCAAATTATGTAGCATATACACAAAAAAGCAAAATGTCAAATCTCCAGAGACAGGTAAGACTAGAAAGGTCAATACCAGGTGGAACAGTTGACTCTGATGTCCTCCCAATGCATTCTCCATCCCCTACCCCCAAGATAGCCATGTTTGCTTTCTGTGGCTGAAATACAGCAACTTTCAGAAGCTTTGCTATGAGATAGGTATTCATGTTGTCCTGCTCAAGAAGAAATCTAGTAACTGCATTATGTTTTTAAGACATTTGGGTTTCTTTTAGATATCACACCAAATCAAGATTGGCCCTCAAACTGGAGTAAGTCAGCCTTTGAGCTCCACTAAGCCTGAATCAACTCTCCCAATCAGACCTTTATACAGAAAAAGAGAGATACAGTGAGAAAAACTACACAGTTATCTTAAAAATGTTAATTTCATAGTGTGATAAAGATGATTATTAGTGACCAGAAAAGAATGCCCAGAGTTTCCTCTCCCATGTTTTCACTGTGTTAATCCTATTACTCTGACTCAAATGAAATGGGCTGAGTCCCAGTCCCTGTGTCAAGGGAGACTGAAAGTACTTCCAAACTGTCTAGGTATTCTAGAAAGTTTACTGTATTTTTCTGAGTAACCCCTAGCTCTGATCTCTGTTTTCCCCTTTATTAGCTCAATTTTATGAATATTACATGTTCCTAGAGTGCTTCCCCTATCCTATGCTTTATCGCCCCAAATGTGAAACACAGCCTCCATTTTTTTATTTCCACAGAAAGTCGTTTTGATGAGTACCATAATTATTGAAGTTTGGAGAGATGGAAAAGAGAGAAAAGAGAAAGAAAGAAAGAAAGAAAGAAAGAAAGAAAGAAAGAAAGAAAGAAAGAAAGAAAAGAAAGAAAGAAAGAAAGAAAGAAGGAAGGAGGAAGGAAGAAAGAAAGAAAGAAAGAAAGAAAATATCAGTTATATTTATTCATGTTAATGCCGCTCTTATCTCACAAGAAGTTTTTATGTAATCAATAATTTAAATTCCTGTTTGTTGCATAACACATATAGAAATCTTATGAGGATAAATATCATTATAAAACACTTATATATGATAAAAATATTCATAAAACTCTTTATATGGTCCACTGATTGCTCACAAGCCCTCAAACAAGAAGTTCTAGGCCAGGGTAAGAATTTGGGTGGTTTCCTAGAGACCAAAACAGGATTTAACTTGCAGATACAACTACATTTTCTACAGCTATAATTAGGTATACTATTTCTTCCAAAAATAGCATTAATAATTTAAACCCTGACAATGTAGTTTGAGTTTAAGCAGGAAAAAAGACCACTCTTAGTTTCAACTATTTTGGTTTTAATTAGAAGATAACTGTGTCTCTAAAAATTTTCTTTAAATGAAAGGAGTACGTGTCTAATTCTGGGTTTTATGTCAGCCTTTGTAGAACTCTTCTCTGAATCTTAAGGTAAATCACATAAATTCCTTCTTTGAGTATGTATTTCTTCAATAAAATAAGGAGTTAGACTATAAGGAGTTAGACAATATACATATCCATCCAATTTTCTATATCCATGTTAATTAAATATGAGTGATATGGTAGCTAAGTATTAACATTAGTAAGATACTGATTTCCAAACTTTCTCCAAGTCAGAGATATTGTACATCAAATGTGTGGGGTTGTATGTGGAGGGCAGGGCTAGGGTAGTTGGGTTGGTTTGGTGTTAGCTCCCTGTCTGTGTGATGCTGGTGAGTGGCCCTGGTGACACCTCGTGAACAGACAAATACACAGGCCTCTTCCTCGAATCCAGGATTCTTCTCAAGCTTCTGCTCTATCACTTGATATTCACTTAAACTCAATTATTCAGGGAGTTCCCTTTTGCTTTTATAGCCTGAGTTCCTTTGGGAAAGCTGCCAGTAATACTTGTGGGGCAATTTTTAGCCTCTTGTAATTTGCACAAAGTTCCTTGATTGAATCTTACCACTTTTCTGAGAAATTCAAACCATTGCAAACTATTGCAATGGTTTGAATGTGTCCCCCAAAGTTTATGTATTGGAAACTTAATCCCCAATGCAACAGTGCTGAGAGGTAGGACCTCTAAGAGGGCATTAAGTCATGAGAGCTAATGAGTGAGTTCATTACTGTGAAAGTGACCCCCTCTTGCTCTCTCTTGTCCTTCCACCTTCCACCATAGGATGACGCAGCGTTAACGCCCTCACCAGGCGCCAGCCCCTTGATCTTGGACCACCCAGCCTTCAAAACTGTAGGAAAAAAATTTCTGTTTTTTATACATTACCCAGTCTGTGGTATTCTGTTATAGCAGCACAAAACAGACTAGGGCAGCTATATATTATTATATGTTATTTTGGCATTTTATCATTTTTCCTTCAAAGAGAATATGAGAAATCAAGTTCTTTTACACCTTGTAAACTTGACTCTGCCCATAAAAGAAGCAGAGCCACTAAATGGCTTCCCCAGCAGGGAAGGGGGCTCCCTGTGCTGATGGATAATACTGTAGGGAAGGATGGTCTCACCTTCAAAAGTCATTTTACTTGGTGTAGAACACAGAATAGCCACTTCGCTTTCTGCATTTAAAAGATGTTTCATATCGGAACATCACATTTAAATGATATTCTAAAGCTTTTGAAAAAGCAGATGTAAAAACTACGTTCATTATGTTGCACCTAATGGTCCTCTTAGCATGCTTATACAATGCTAAAATAAAGTTTAACAGTATAGGAGAACTTTCATATTTTCTGTTATTGAACAATGATGACTACAAACTAAAAGTATGTTACTTTGCCTGCATATCCAGGAAATAACAAGTAAAAATCCAGACTCAATGGTAGCAATTAATCTACCTCAATTGCTTTACTGATGCCTAATCATTCTTACCTACTTTTTATTTTTTCATTTGGTAAACCTTCTTTTTCAAAAGTAGATAGGACATAAACTTTCATTAAATATGCAAAATGCTTGTCTACTTTCTTTTATTTTGTTAACATCAATAATCAAAGACCAAGATCGGGAAGGACATGCCTCCCCTCACCACTTCACAGCTGCCTACAAGGTCAATCCCAAGAAGGAGATGGGAATAGAACACATTGCTCTCAAACTTTCCAAAAGACCTTTAGGATTTTTCACACCATGACTTTTACCACCAAAAATCTAAACTTCTCAGGTTAGCTGATGGATCATTTCTGAAATTCTTACTCTCTTGTGTACAGTGATTATATAATTTATCTTCCAAAGTAGAACACTTTTGAGAATAAAAGAGGACACTATTAAGCAACAAATATTCTGGGATGACATTGATAAACCAGGACTGTCCAGGACAAAATGAAACATATGATCCAATCTCTTGCTACTCTGTCTCCTCAAATGGTTGCATGTTGCCCTCTGGAATTCACAGTCTGAATCAAAAAAATCACCCTAGACCTTTAATCTCTTTTCTGACTACTTCCTTCCCCCGTTTCTCTTACTCTAGATGTCCTGCTGCATCATCATTGTCACTAGCAGTGATAACCATTCCTCCTCCCTCTTCTCCAAAAAGAATGTCACATACTTTAGTGTGAGTGCCACTAGACTACAACACCCATCATACCTTCTCGCAGGCATCTATTGATTTCTAGACTTCTCTTCTTTCATCATTTTAACAGCTAGTGCACTATTTTTTATTTAATTCACCAGTCCTCTCTCTGAGTTTTGTTGAGCCTCCTTGATCTCATCATTTCCTTCCTTTCTCAGCTTAAATCTGTTGATTCATCACTTTAATCTATTGTCACAATTCTCAATTCCTTTCCCTTTTTCTCTTCCTTTGTAATCGCTTGGTGAAACCCTATTACTGGATAAAACCCAAGTTGTACCAACTTTGTGACTTTTACTTGAACCCAGGAACATGGATCCCTCGAACCCTCAGTCCTGACCCACAATTCTATACTGTTACCTAAGTTTTTGCAAACAGTGAGACACAACTCATCAGAGGGACACAAAATTAATTTGAGAGGCAGCCATCTGCATTATCAATGAATTAGAAGACAAGAACAGAAATGGTCAGAGTGTATTAGACATAGGAATAGTAAGTGCTGTTTGTGAAATGTTTGTTCCAGGTCATATATGACTTGCATAATAGTTCACAACATTAGAAGGATTTCTTATAGTGGATTACAGTCAATAATTCACAACACCGACATAGTCAATTTTCTGTGGTATGCTTATTCTTTCTCCAAGTCTCTAACCCACCTTCCTCACTTCACATCTGATTCCAATTACAGAATAGAAGCCCAACAGAGCTCCCTCATCTGTCCACCACCAGCTATACCAGACAACCAGCATCTGTACCGTCCACTCTGATTTATATCCTTTTTATTGGATGCACTTCCTCTGTTCCTATTTAAGGCAGCCTCTCCATTACTACATTGGTTGATCTTTTGCTTCATGAAATTAAACCTTCATCTCCTACATCATCAATTATCTCCTTTTTCCTGGATCGTTCCCAATAATAAACAGAAGTGCCTAATAAAAATAATAGTTATCATGTAAAGAGTAGTTATTATGTGCCATATCCTGTTGTAAATACTTCACATATGTTAATTCTTTTCATTTTCACTCAAATTGAGAATTATTATTATTCCATTTTATGGATGAGGACGCTGAGGCACAGGGATGTTAAATAATTAGCTCTTTGTGACAGTACTAGAATGTGGCAGAATCAGTATTTGAACTAGGTAGTCTGGCTCTGAACTCTGAACTCTTAACCACTATGAGATTTGCTTCTTTCATGTGAATAAAACGTGTTGACCTTAAGTTGTCCTTCAGCTGTCTTTCCATTTTCTCCAGTCCCCTTTATAGAAACTCCTAGGTAGCAGAGACCCAAGTGGCGCTGTAGCAGAAGCCTTTCGTACCCCACACCACAACCCTTCTTCATCCAATTGCAGCACGGCTAAGATTGACAGCTCCCTGCACACTCCTAGTGCCACCTGCACCACCTGCTCAAGCGTCTCTCAGTCTGTGTGAGTTTGTGGCCCAGAAGGTCAGAGGAGTTATTATTTCTTAGGGCCCACCCTCACCCTAAAAGGAGCAGAAATTAGTGGATATGTGTTCTAGGTTCCCGTTTGTTAAGTTGTTCCTCCACTGGTTTCCTGCCTTTTGGTATCCACACTTTTGTGTCATTTCCTTCCTCTGCAATGTAGGTGGGACTTGTGACTTGCTTCTAACCAACAGAACATGGCAAAGGTGATGCAATGTCACTCTCGTGACTATATTATATAAGACTCCATTTTAGCAGACTGGAGAAAGAAGTTCTCCTTGCTAGCTTGAAGTTAACAGCCATATTAAGGAAGTCCGTGTGACAAGGAACTGGAGTGGCCTCTAGAAACTGCAGATGGCCTGTAGGAACTAAAGGTGGCCTCCAGTCAACAGCCAGCAGAAAGGAGGCCCTCAGGTATAGGCTGCAAAAAAAATCTGCCAAGAACCTGACTGAGCTCGGAAGTGTGTCCTCCTCTCTAGGTGAGCTTCTAGATGAAAATTCAGCCCAGCCAACACCTGGTGAGACTCTCAACCAGAGGACCCAGCTAAGCCAAGCCCAGACTATTTTTTATTTTTTTTAATCTTCATTTATTTTTTGAAGCAAGGTTTTGCTCTGTCACCCAGGCTGGAGTGGAGTGACATGATCATAGCTCACTGTAACCTTGAACTCGTAGGCTTAAACAATCCTCCTGCCTCGGCCACCCGAGTAGCTGGGACTACAGACATATGCCAACACGTCTGGCTAATTTCTTTTTTCTTTTTCTTTTTCTAAAACTTTTTGTAGAGACATGGTCTTGCTATGTTGTGCAGGCTGGTCTCAAACTCTTGGCCTCAAGCAATCCTCCTGCCTCGGCCTCCCCAAATGCTAGGATTATGGGTGTGAGCCACTGCCACAGGCAAGCCCAGACTTCTGACACACAAAAACTGTGGATGATAAATACATGCTGTTTTAAGTCCCTAAGTTTGTGGTAGCTTAGAGTTACTTAATAGTATGATTTATCTCCAGAATACCACTCTGAGGTGCATTCCACAGCATTTCTCAGAGGGCAGACCAGCAGGATTGAGCCCACTGCATTAATCATTTCAATAACACAACCTGCATTGACTTTTATATTTTCCCATTCTGACTTTTTTCATTCTCTGCCTCTGCCTCCGAGTCTATGTCCCAGTAGACTAGCTTCACTCACATCCGTGTTTCCGGGTCTGCCTTCAGAAGAACCAAAGTATGACAAGGTCAAGGGAGCCGTGATCTGGCCAAGCGCTGCCTTTGTCTCTGTTTCCTCGTCCTCTCACCGAGAGGCCTTCTGAAATCATGTTTTCCTCGCTGCCGCTCCAGTGAAACTTTCTTGTGATCACCAATGACTTATTCACGTCAAATCCAATGGTTGGTTTTTAGCCCTAATTTTACATGACTTCTCAAAAACCAGTGCCACAGTTAATTACTTCCTTTTTGTGGACAAACTGTCCTTTCCCTGGCTTATGGGAAACCACGTTCACAAGATCTTCCTCCTCAATCACTGGCCACTCTTTCATGGTGTAGAAGCTGTTTCCTCTTTCCCTCCTGACTCTAGGAATTGGAGTACTCAAGGGCTCTCTCAACGCTCATTCCCTAGATTTTCTCGCTCAACCCCAGAGTTTTAAATAATACCTCTCAACTTGGATATATAGTAGGCATCCCAAATTTCACATGTCCAAATAAAACCACTTGATATCTCAACCCATACCACATCCTCTCCCCTCCCAATATTTCCCTTTATTGATTCTATTCACACTATCGCTTAGTCCAAAGCCCTTGGTAGAGGCACCCTTGAGCCTTCTCTTTTCTCATATCTCATTTCCAATCTATAAACCAATCCTGTGGGATCTACCTTCGAGTTATACCACAAACCCCAGTATTACTACATCTGCCATTTATTGCTCTGTACAATTCGTTTTCTTGCAGCAACCATAAGTGATTTAAAAAATGTTTAAATAGGATCACGCCCCTTCGAAGTCCTTCAGTGGTTTCTTATGAACAGAGGAGATTAAAACAAAACCTAAACTCTTTAACTAGGCTTATGAGTTGTTTCTTACCTTTGCTATTTCTTTTTACCACTTCACATCCGAGCACTGCTCCTTACCTCATTCTGCTCCAGCACCTGTCAGCTTCTCTCTGTTCTCTGAACATACCCAGCTTGTTTTGATTCCGGGTTTTGACACTTATAGTTCTCTCGGCCTGGAAGGCTTTCTTTCCAGATCACTGGTCCCTTCCATAATTCAGGTTTCCAACCAAAGTTCACATCTCGGTAAATCTGTCCTGGAAAACCTCTCTAAAATACCCATTTTCTCAGGGTATTTAAGCTAGCTCCGTGCAGGGCTGCTTGTTCTACCTAATGAGGTGTGGCAGAAGACTTTGGTTTCAGGCATCATGCCATTATCACTGGCAATTACGCGTGGCCTGAGAACATTGTTATTGTTCCAGTTGAGAGTGTAGGATAGAAAGACAAAGAGTGTAGGATAGAAAGTAGGCAAAGCCTGAGCTAAAGAAAGAGACAAAGAGAAAACAAGACAAAAACAAAAATCCACAACCTCCAGGTAGAGATGAACAGAGCTATTTCAAAGGGAAGCAGGATTTGGTTTCAAGACTAGCATAAACTCCTGATTTGGTAAGTAAGGTTTGTACTGTGGCACTTAGTATGATGGCAATGAAAATATCTATCTTGGTTCCATGTTTGCTGTCCCATGATGCTGAAAGCCTTACATGATAAAACTGTCATGTTATCCATGTTTTCCTACTTGGTTAAAAGAATACCAAAATAATGTGGGTATTATTTTTTTTCTTGCCAATGGCTGTGGACATCAAAGTAAACTGTGAGAATTGTATCTATTGCAAGCAGAGGAAAATCTTAGTAGCATATGCAATTTATCTAGAAATCATGTAAAACATCAAGCCCCAAGAGTTAGAATAAATGTTCTTTCCATTGGCATGGGAAAGCAGAACCACTGAAGTCTTTCCAGTGCTTAATATTTCACCAAGTGTAGGAAACATCTGGACTTGAATGAGTATGTGGGAGAAGTACTTCCTTGATGTAGGTTTCTACTGGAACTTACTTAAATCAAGGGAGAGACTTTGAGAGTAAGAGTAATGGAGTATAGATAACAACCATCCAGGTAATAACTGGGGCAGAAACCACAATATATTTTGTCGTGCCCACCATGAAAAGACCTGATGAAACATGCATAAGTAGACCTAAGCCTTTCTTACGAAAACACAGATTAGACAGATTATATAAGTGCTGCAAAAAGGGCTGAGAAATGAGGAATGGAGATGTTACTTTTAAATCAAAATAAAACTAGTTTTAAAAAAGGGTTATTTAGGAACCTGCTTCTTACAAAAACCCAGAGGCCTGACCTCTTCCAAAATTGGTCTCATCATTTCATGGGTTTTGTGCCTCTGTCATCACAGTATTTCAGTGTAAGTAAAGAACCTCAAGCTCCTAGTGGCACACAAGCAACCACATTTTGAGAACCGCTTATCTAGAGCAGAATCACATCCCTGATCTGAACGTTAGAGTACCCAGGAAGCTTTTAAATAAATCAAAACATATAAAAATAAAGCCCCTCTCCCCAGAGATTCTGATGTAATTGGTCCGAGGTGGCCCTGGGTATTGGAGTGTATTAAAAACTCCCCAGGAGACACCAACATGCAGCCTGAGTTAAAAACTACTCTTCTTGGTGATAATGCTCCTAAATTTGTAGCTTCACTTATGGAGGTAACAGACGTTAGTTAGTTCTGGCCCGGTTGCCATTGAAACTTCCCACACTTTAGAGTCATTTCCTGAGCTGTGTCTTTCTCTTCCATGACAATAAATTTCATATTGGTATCCAAAACAAAACTTTAAAGAGCACTTTGGTTCAAAAGTTTAGATAATAATTCACTAGAGAAGATACTTTTGCCTCCCTCTTTCTACCTGTAAATTCAACCTGTGAAGCAAGGACTTCAACAGCTCCTACAAAAAGGAGGAGGAAAAAGAGGGTCCTGAATTATCCTTTAACAAATAAAAGATAATTCCATTCGAAGTGTACAAAATTTGAATTTCTTTTAATAGATATCTGAAAAATTTATAAATATTAATAAATTAAATATTAAATTAAATATTCATTAAAGTTAATAAGTATTATTGTTACAAAATTATGATAAAAAGACAAACAACCCAACTGTACTTACAAATGGCAAATAAACACACCAAAAATTGCTCAACATCAATAGTCATCAGGGAAAAGCAAATTCAAAACACAATGAAACAATGACGTCACTAGGGCGATGCAAATTTAAAACCACAGTGAGATACCCACAATGGGTAAAATTATAAGACCAATAAAATGTGTTAGCAAAGATGTAGAACAAGTATAACTCACATATATTGTTGGTGAGGAATTAGCCTGGCAGTTTTTAGTAAAGTTAAGCATAGCATCTGCCCTATGACCAGGTCTACTGCTAGAGATATACACAAAAGAAATGAAAGCTTATGCCCATGACATAACTTGTACACAGCTGTTCATAGCAGCTTTATTCAAAATAACTAACACTAGGATCAACACAAAAGAGAAGAATTAAACATGTTTTAGTAAACGCATACAATGCAATACTACTCAACAATAAAAGGGGTGAGCTACTGATACATTCAACCACATTGAATGAATCAAAAGCATGTTGAATGAAGAAAATCAGCTGCAAAAATGTCCATACTGTGTGGCAGTTAGCCGCTAAGATGATGTCCAATGATCTCTCCCTCCCGATATTCACACCTTGTGTAATGTCCTTTCCTTGATTACGGACAGCTCCTAGTGACTTGCTTCTGGCCAACAGCATTTAGCAGAGGTAGTAGGGTGTCCCTTCTGATACTGAATTACAAAAAGACAGTGGCTTCCATCTGGGGAACCCTATCCTTCTTGTTTGTTCTGAAGGAAGCCAGGTATCCACTTTGCCTGCTGCCTTAGGGAGGCCCATATGGCCAAAAACTGCTGATCTCTCTGGTCAACAGTCATCAAATACCAGAGGCCTGCCAAACACCATGAGAGTGAGCTTAAACAGATCCTCAGCCAGTTCAGCCTAGAGATGATTGAAGCCCCAACTAAACACCTCAATTTCAGCCTTTAGGCAGAGGTAGTTAGCTAAGCCCTGCCTGGATTTCACAGAACTTGTGAGATAAAAAGTCCTTCTTTTAAGCCACTAAATTCTGGAGTAATGCAAAAGTGATGTCCAACTGATAAAAAGTAATTCAGCAATAGATAACTAATGAAGTGTGTGACTCCATTTGTGTGACATTCTAGGGAAGTCAAAAACACTCTTTAGTGACAGGAAGCATAACACAGGTTGGCCCAGGGTTGGGATGGGTGTTGACTGGGGTGAAGGACATGTTCTATATTTTGGTTTGAATGATGGTGACATAGGTGTATATATTTGCCAAAACTCATTGAGCTGTATATTTTTGGTTTGTAAATTTTAATACATATAAATTATAAGTCAATAAATTAAAAAAAGATCAAGAGTATCTATCTTTGATCAACTGACCAAGGTAAATTGGGACCTATTCAGGTGTAGGAATCATCAAAGTGGATCCAATGGAAAAGAAAAAATATTTTTCAAAATTACTAAATTTTTCAAGATGGAGAGACCAGAGGTTTGAGAAATACATGGAACTACCCCAAGGCAACTAAGTCAAAAAAGTCAGCAGACAATTTAAAACTTCAGTTAGAGTCTCTAAGCTGATGGGCTTAGAGTACGCAGGTACAGCTGACTTGGATCCTTGTTATTTTTGGAGCAAGTCTCTTCATTTTATTAATATTATATTGTTGCCGTAACGGTCTCTTTCATTTTGCCTCAACAATGGCCAAATACAAATTTTATTGTGAATTAAAAAAAAATTTCCCTGATTTGTTCAAGATTAAAAAAAAAAAAAAGATCAAGAGAAGGAATAGGCTAGAGGCCCTCAGATGATCTTGGAAGAAAAACCTGGCCTATTCCTTGCCTAACTTCCCCACTGCTTTCTTCTTCTGTGAATAGATGAGTTTGGAAAATGGTCACTGGGAAAGGGTGGCAGAGCAAAGCTTAGATCATCTTATTCTAAGAATAATCTGCGTGTTATAATAAGGGAATATAGTGGGAAATAAGATGTTCTTTATTTTACATTATGTTCCATGAACAGTTCTGTGCTTATCACTTTCCAGTGTCTCTCTGGAGTGAGAAAGCCCAACTCTTGGTGTGCCAAATGAGAAAGGAGGAGTTGAAACTGGCCAATCTTGGTGTCAGTTATCTTGGGAATATCACAGAAAGTCAGGTCACCATAAAGGAGAAAAGATGTTGGGGTCATGTTCACAATACTCTTCCGTTTGCAACTTCTTTTTGTCCACCCACCCTAGGATGCAAGGAGTGGGAACAGACTGAGGTGTCCAAACTCTGCATAGACCTTTGGGACAGGACAGCAGTCAAGGTCACATAATTCATCATTAGAAGGTTGAGAAACTGTCCATACACCATCTGATCACTACTCGGTATTGTCTTCAGTAAGATATAAAGATGTTCTTCTGGCTGATGTCTTTCCTTAAGTTTGGAATCATTTATTCTGAAGCTTATAAAAATTATTTATTATACTACTCAGGGAACCTGGCAGGGAGATTTGGGTCAGAGAGTCTTATTTTAAAAGGGAAGTATTATAGGAGTCCAGGACTTTCCTTGACCACCATCTAAACAGAACTTGGAAACTGGGAGAAGCAGCCAATTCTATTGAACGTGTCAAGAACACTGCAATTTTACTAGGAAGGGGCAAGAAAATAGCTTTTCTGGTACATGCCTATATGCCTACTGGGGATATTACTAGCTCCTCAGTTTTGTTTTGTTTTGTTTTGAAGCCTTCAGGCAGGACTTCTGTATTAGGGTTGTTTATAGAACTCGGGATCTGGTATAACCCTACAAAGACATGTACAAGTTAACACTAGTGCTTATCAGTTAGGGAGGGGGTGTAGCTTATTATAACACTGAAAGACAAACATGGATATGATGCTTAAAAACCATGCAGGAAAAGAACTGGTTATCCATTGTGTCATTGAGCCAGCTCAGGGAACACTAAATAGCTAATCGGTGGAAAGCTACTCCTGCATCTAATGACAGAAGGGTTTGGGAAACTGGGCAGGCTGAAAAGAAAAGACAAATCAAGATTAATAAATCTTGGGATAAATAAAATTAATACATAACTATTAATAAATAAAATAGTGAATGAATGAATGTTGAATTAATGATGTGCTGCTCATAGGGAGCTGGTGGGAAAAGCTGTTTCTCTACTCCTGAGCTACTGAGCTGGTTGATAGGCATCTGAGCTGAGGGATATGCCACTTCCCCAGGCTGATGCTGAGGGACGGTCATCCTGAACTTCTGGGAAAACAGAAGGCTGGTGGGGCAGTGAATCAGGGAGTGATGATGGGATAAATGACACATGAGATCTGGCAGTCAGCCCACTCGCACCTGTAACTTTCATGCTTGAGCAATGCCCTTTGAACAGACAGATGCACACAATGAGCTCTAGGGTACATGTGAACTTGCAGGAGAGACTACAGCCTCACAAAGTGAGAAGAGATTTTTCACTCTGAAGGAAAGCCAAGAGAAGAATTATGGGATGGTCCTGAGATGAGGGGAACAAAAACTTTGCCCTGTAACAGGACTTGTGTTCAGTTACTATAAGAAGTTACCACTCACACAATGGGGCTTTGTTTTCTGTATGGAAATTACCATTCCTTCCAGCTCAGTAAGAAGTCACTGGGAGACTGCTCCTCCCTCCTTAAAAGGACTGTTTGCAGAAGAGGATGTTTGCAAGGGAGTCTGAAGATTTTAGTGGAGAAAGAGTAACCCCATTGTAACAATTTTTGACTCATTCATTAATAAGGAGAGGCCGAAAGGGAACCTTTCTCAGCTTGGCACGCCTTATCTGGATTGAACTATTGTCATGGTGGTCACTTAGACCAGATAATTCTTAATTTGAGAAAGGTACAAATGTCAGACTTTTGAATGGTTGTTGCCAAGGTTATAGTGAAAGGCCACACCTCCGTGAACGGGAGTGAGTTTTCTCCCAATGGATAATCTCTCTGTCAATCATTCTGGGGAGAAATGAATCCTAGGATGAGATGTGAGGACCTGAGGGGACCCACCACAGAATAGCGGGGAAACCTCTGTTCTAGGAGGCCAGGGATCATTCTGCTCTGGACTTGAGATTGTCATTGCTGCCTGGAGCAGCATTTCTATGGGAGTGGAATTAGCGCTGGGGAGTGGGTGCTGGCCAGGAAGATAAAAGAGGAGGCAGACAGGGATTCGGGGATGGCTTCTGTACTGAGCGGCAATACAATATTGACTGATTCCTCTTGACTTAAACTTTCACCCCTTGGCAGAATTCATTTTTGTGCCACAAGAATTACTTAAACCAATCTTTTACTTGGTTTTAGTTTAAGCTTCTTTTCATAAATTTCTCTCTTCTTGCTAGCTGATTTGTCCCAAACATTACACAGTTGTCCTGGCAGTATTTTACAGGAGTGTTTGAGGAAATCCACACTTGCCATGTCACCCTCCACGTAAGCCACAGAGATGAGTGGGTGTGTGAGACCAGCACCTGTTGATGCTGAGTTGGGCAAGGCAGCCTGGCTCAGTGTGCCAGGGGGCAGCTCCCAACTCTTAAGACCAGTTGCCCTTTCCACGGCCACAGATTCCTCCCAGATATAGTACAAACAGAGAGCTCTTCTTAATTATCCTAAGCTTGCTTTTTGCTGAAAATGTTATTATACAATTCACCTGAATTCTTGAAGTTTCGTTCTTTTGTCTAAAACCGCTTCCCACTTTTGATCCTTTGTTTTTGTTGCTCTTCCCCTTGAAGCTAAGCACATAACAAGGGAAAATAATAACTGGCTTTCCCATTTTGGTTCATTATCCTTTTAGCAATGAATTCCGACTGACTTTGCAGTTTGATAAGGTATTAAATAAAGACTTTTGAGAAAAGCTCTTTGTCCTTTATAATGTCTCATGATGATTTAAAATACATTTTATTATAGAAGGCATCCAGTTCTAGCTCTATTCAAACTGAAGCTCATATTTTAAATATATCTTATATATGTTCAACAAACTTACTTTACATTATAATATACATAGGAAAAGTATAAGCAATTTATCTCCAAGTCATATTTATGTAGTAATTATAATTTCCCATAAAGATTCTCTTTTAAATTAAAAATGCATAGCTTTTTATTAGGACTTAGATTCATAGACTCATGGTGGACAAGCAAATATTATAACAAAACAGGAAATTCCAAAATCATTACTAATACTACATGTAGTTATTAATATTCACAGTGTACCTAGATTTTGCAATACAAATTTGAAATATCCCCGATATGCTTTCTTACTGTATTTCTGGAATAGACTATTACAACTTTTTTTTGTAGAAGCTAAAAATGGAAGCTCAGAGAAATCGTCATATAGTCAGTAGGCTTACCGATATCCTCTAGTGCACGGCACAACCCAAACAACCAGAGAATAGCAACTTTATAGTTTTAGTTATTTGGTGGTCAGTCATAATAAGGTTGGATTCTAGTTAATCTGAAGATAAAGTTGAAATCATATAAAAACTAAGAATACTTAAAGAAAAACACTTCAAAGACTTTTATTCCCCAAGTATCAGGGAAAGCTATATTAAGGCATAAATGAGTACATTAATAATATACAAATGCACCAAAAGTGACAATTCCGTAACATTAGTTAGTAACCCCTTTTACACATTGAATGATGGTTCTCTATTTCTTCCAGGACAAAATTCAACCTGTCGTCATGGTTTGCCATGAGCCATCTTTCTAACCTAATTCCCAGCCACAGGAGTTTTTCCATCCAGCCATTCTGAGCCAACCCCTTTCTGCTTCCTTAAAGTGGGAAGCTCTCACAAGTCTCTCTGTAGCTTCTCCTGTCCTGTTGCTGTTGCATTTTCCCCAGAACATTCTCCCATCCTTCTCTTTTCTCTGCTTTTATCTCAAACATCTTTGCTTCTTTAAAGCCATCTTCAGCTGAGTTAGATCCTCTTCTCTAAAATTTCTTAACACATCTACCTTTATCTAATTCTTCAACCCTTTACTCTTGACAGTGAATTTGAAATGAGGGAGGGAGATTGGTGTTAGCATTTCTTTTCCTCATCAAAGTTTCAGGAAATCGCCTTCTATTTGTGTTGGTAAAGGCTGGCTGGGGCTGGAAGAGACTGTGAGAAGTTTTCCCTGAGGTCGTGGTTGCAGGGAAGGTTTGGAGGATGAGAGGTGAAAACCCTGGAATGGAGTTTAGAGAACTCTCCCTGAGAATGGAGGGGCTCTTCCATATGGAGATCTCGACTGATGGGTGCCTTGGGTGCTTCAGAGATTTGCACTGGGAAGCTCAAGGTACAGTGTCTAAGTCCTGAGAGCGAAGCTTCACGAATTTCAGGGAAGCCCAGACTTTAAGGAACACATGGCTTAGTCTATTAGAGGTGACCAAAATGGGGTGAGTGAAAGCCGTAACCCTCCCTCCTGTTTAAACTGGACTGTTTGAAAGTCCTGACCTCAAAACTTTTGAATGGACTTTGAGGAGCAGCAACAAATATCTGAGAGAGATTTCCTCCTGAATCCATGGGGGCTTAGAGGACATAAAATTCAGTTTAGAGAGAAATAAGGGAATATGGGTTCCCTAAGGTTATAAACTATATCCCTATTAAAAATCTATCATAATGCGCTAGAATGATTCCTTTTCTTTCCTCCTAGACTTTGAATTGTTTGGGGCAAGAACTGGGTTTTGTGCTTTTCCTTTGCTCCATCCCCTTGTATAATGCTTGGTTGACTTTGGGCCCTGATAAATGTTTGTTGAATGATATTGAATTTGTACGCCTCATTTCAGAGTAGAAGGTTTTGCGTGGTAGATATTCCTTTGACTGGAACCTGAAAAATTTCATGTCAGTATAATTACCATGTAAGTACTAAGCCAACATCTCATAACAAATTCTTGCTTAGAAGGCTTATATAACTCCACAAAATTGGCAGTAAGTAAAGCTCGGAGTGTAATCATTCATACTTTGGGTGTGTAAAAATGGTCAGATCAGAATTTTTTACTTGGTTTTAATTTCTGTCATACCAAATGCCAGTTTATTCATGCCGCTTGGGAATAATTTTCCTCCCGTCGTTTATTTTATCATGTCAGTCAAATTTGGAGAGAACGCAGAGCGTGTATTTTGTTTTAACCTGGAGACATCGCCCAGAATTTGTTCCGAAGTTGAAGGGTGGATCCGCTGATCCAATGACAAGGGTGTTCTTGGCACCCAGGAGGGCCTGTGTTGGGGCAGGGATCCCTGCAGGCAGACTGGGCTCTGCAGTGGGTATGCGCCGCTCAGCGCCGCCGATGGGGACTCCCCACCGACGATCTGGGCGGCGAGGGCCGGGCAGGGTGGCAGCGCCGCGGGGCATGCGAGGGGCGTGGGACAGCCGGCAGAGGGTGGGCCTGGGACCGCTTTCCCGAGGGTGAGCGCCCCGGAGGCCGCTGGGGAGCGGAGGGGCAGGCTCGGGCAGCTCCCCAGCGGTGATAAAACTTGAGAAATAACAAGGAGGGGCCTCTCGGCGTCTCCTGGGTCCAATCCCGTCTCGGGAGCGAAGACGCTCCCGGGCAGGCAAGCCTGAGAGAGGCCAAAGAGACTTAAAGACAAGCAGAAGCGAGGGAAGCTCCTCCCGCAGCCCTCACCTGCGCGGGTCTCTCTCGGCATCCCCGGGCTCTCCTTCCCAGCCCCGCGCCCCGATGGCCGCCGCCGGGCCCCGGAGCTCCCCGAGCGGAGCGCTCTGCAGGCAGCTGCTGCTGACCCTCTTGGTGAGCCACCGGCCCCCTCTCAGACGGCTCTGGGATGGGGAAGGCGGGGGCGGATCCGCCCAGGTCGCGGTAGGGTGGGGTAGAGGACGTAGCGGGCCGAAAGGTGACATCTGCCGCTCAGCTTAATCCTGCGCGGCAGGTTCGAGCCTGGAGGGGTGAAGAGACAAAAGGAGTCTTGGAGGGACGACTCGGGATTCAGCTTTTTGTTGTGGGACGCGAAAAACCGCGTTCGATTGCTTGAATTGACTCGCGCCCGGGCTTCGCTGCGCTCTGGCGGCGTCGTCCGTCGGGGGTGGGCAGGGTTGGGAGTCCTGCGCCTCCCCTGGCTCCGGGGCTGGGCTGGTGATGGTGATTGGGGGCACCTGAAGGAAGAAGAGTGTTTTTGGTCAGTTACTTAGGATCTCTGAGCCAGCGAAACTACCGACGAGAGATGGGGTTCCAGGGTCTGCCTCCGCCCGGGTCCCGGTGGATCTCGGATGGGGTCGTTAGCGCGGGGAGCGGTCGGAGCTGTGCGCCTGGGTCCCAGCCTGGGGTTGCCTATGAGAAGCGAGTTTCGCGGCTTTGTCTCCCCTGAGGGTTATTTTCAGGGGCTTGTCCAAGCCGTCCGCCCCCGCCAGCCACCCGGTCGGGGGCGGGATGTGCCTGGGGCGAAAAGGAGTGGGAAGGCTGGGTAAGGGGCGGGTTGGCGTCGTGGTGTGCTGGTGGGGGGTGAGGCGGGGTGGGGTCGGGGAGAGGGTCAGGGCGCTGCGGAGGGGGGGATGGGGTGGGGTGGATTCCTATTTGGTATCGCTCGAGGGAGGAGTGCGCGGGCCCAGAGCCCGGCCAGGGGTCTCCAGTGTCCCGGAAACCTGCCCTGTAGATCTGGAGAGGAAGTTAGGGAAATTCTCGGAGAACTCGGGGGACGTGAAGAAAAAACCGGGAACTCTGAATGCGCGGTTAAGCACGAAGCTTCAGACTGGACCAGGGTCTCTCTCAGGACAAGTAAAAAGAAGCCACCGACTTGCGACTTCCCCGCATCCACGGATGGGCGTGGGGTCCTGTGGTCCCCACGGAGAGGTCCGAGTCCGCCGTGGGAGTGGGTCTACTCTGGCTACCGGGATTCTTACCGCTTCCTGGCCCAGGGCGAGTGTCTCCGAGCTTTGTCCTCGCTTTGAATCAGAGAGTTAAGAACATGGGGTCGGTAGTTATGATCTAGGAGGCATTTATGGACAAGGAATTGTATAAATAAGCGCATCCGTCTGCCCTGGAAGCGCATGTCTGCCCAGTTCAGCTCAACAAAATACCCGAGCCGATGAAATGACTCAATAAGTGGGGACTGCTCACAGATGTGTTCTTTTGTGATATGTTTGAAAGCATTTCCAGCTTTTCTACGTTAAAGCATGAATTTGGTGTTTCGCAGTTTCTCGGCGAAGAGGTAAGGGAACGGGAAGAAGAAACTGCTGTGCTGTCCAGATTTCCCGTACTCGCTCGAGGGGAGGGCGTGGAAGTCAAGGAGCTGTCTCCGCGCGGGTCCGGGGTGTCGGGGTGTGGCAAGGCAAGAAGGTGCCAGTAAATCTAACGCGAGAAAGCTTCAGCTCTGATCTATGACATACTCATTTAGGATTATTTTTAAAAAGAATTTTATAAAGTTTAGATTAAATGGTATATCTGGAAACGTAAATGCTGGAGAGTGTAACAGAATGACAACTTCTTTCATCTGCAATTGCCATTTTACAAACACTTCCAATTTCCGTCCAGATGTGCAAATTAAGACCTGTAGTGACTATCTCATGTCTGTATTTCTTTCCTTTTGACTCGTGTGACTCTCAACATTTCAGTTTAATATTAATGACCTTGCACTTCAGAAACACTTTTTATTTTATGGACGTTAATGGATCTCTTAAAAACATTGCTTGTTCTAAGGCGAGGGCTTTTCAAAGCAACTCCTTAACACAGATCTGAGACTTCGAACCTGTTAAGCCTTCCCACTGAGTTGTCCCTTAGGTTAAAGAATCTTCCCAATTTGCACTTTTCTCTTCCTGAATCTCTTTCCCACCCCCGTCCCCAGCCACACTCTAAACTGCAAATACAGTTTCCAGTAACCACCTGCTCAGAGAAAAGAAAAGAGTAGGGGAAACAAGAAAAGAAGCATACAAGACCATCTCCCTATTGTTTTAAGTTTTTTGAATATCTCTGAAAGTGTTTTGTCCTCCTAATGTAACAAAAATTGTTAGGGTTGGTGAAAACTAATTTGCATTAGTGAGTTGTCTTCTGCCTGTTAGAAAGAATGAGATCCTTTTTAATATGTGTTAATACTGTTCTTATCAAATCCACCTTAGGAATTATGTTATCTATTTTATGTTGTAAATGATGTGTACGTGGACACAGCTAACCCACCATTTTGTTAAAAGGGCTCTTCTTGCAAAGGAACTAACATTTGGAATAACTCCCCTCAAATCTGTACTTTTCTTCCTTGGAGTATATGAAGTCTACCTGCAGCCTACGTTTATAAATGGGCATACTATCTTTTCTGATTTTATCGAATTAATTAATGAGAATAATGGGACTCCCTACCAGAAATACTTTTTTTTCTCTTGATAACATTTGATATATTCATCTTTTTAAAATAAAAGGGAGTATAGTAATTTCTATTGACTTTTACATTTGTGAAAAAAAAATTAAGGCAAATAAAGGAAGTAAATGAGAACTAGTTTATTTTAGAACTACAAATTTAAGGAAGTCAAAGCTTTAGTATATGCATATTTAGACTGATGTATGATCAGCTACCTTTTTAAAAGGAAATTTTTCATGTTCATATTGAGATACAGCTGCATCCTTAAGAACCTTCTGAATAAGTAAATAAATGTAAGCCCTTGCACATTTTTTGGTCCTGTTGTAATCCTTATGGCAGTTCTGTTCCATATATGGCATCTGTGGTGACCTGTGATTAATCATACTTTTTATCTAACTAGAATTCCCATCTTGCGATGTCATTGGGTAGAAGGAAATTTATTAGAATCATTTAAGTATTGAGAATACAGAGAGGTAAATCTTGCAATTTACCTTTGGGGTAGTAAGAATTTGAAAGGTAATATTTCCATTTTGTAGAAGGCAAGTGTCCACAGGAGAGATAGAGTTTAAAATTCTGTAATTACTGTGCTTAGTCAAGAATTCTCCTTTGTATTTCAGACACTCCATAAATCTCCATTCTTTAGCTTCTTTTTCCTCTATTGAAGAAGGGTGCTATTTCAGAAAGCCCACTTTTGTGTATTCACTATAAAATCAAACAACGTAAAAGTGAAATGATTGCAGATAATCCTTTAATTTTCACTCTCTCTTTGGCATTAGATTTTTCTATCAGGATTTAATGAGTTTTCTGATAAGCTTTATGTCATATAATTAATAAAATTTGCATACTGCTATAAAATATAGCAAAGCAATTTATTTTTTCCCAGGCTGCAGTAGGCAATCATTTTTAAAAACTTAATTTGTTACATTTTACTTTAAAGTGTGGCCACTCTTCTATATAGAAGTTATTTTAAAAATACTTTTAGAGGTTATTAGCTCATCATCATTAACATAATAGTGCCTTTACATTTTTTACTTGATTTTATTTTCAATAATACTCCAACCCCCACAAAAATATTGTAGCAAATTATAGTTTCAAGAAGCATATCATCACTGAAATCTATGTATGAACATTACTTCTTTCAAAAATTATGTTAACGAATTCATTGTTCATTCTTTCCAATGATGCCTTATACAACAATAAAAATGAATGAACTAATGCAGTGTACTGAGTACACAGTGTATACAGCATATACATATACAGCTGAGGCAGCAGTACGGATGCATTTCGCAAACATAATATTGAGCAAAGAGTGCAAATTGCATGCAATTAGCATGTGACTACATATATTTAAAAGGCAAAACGTGGTAAAATAAAACTGTCTTCTTTAGGGATATATACACATGGGATAAAAATAAGCAGAAGCAGGGAAAGAAATGATTAACTTAAAAATCATCCATTAGAGGTTACCTGAATTTTGGGAGTTGAAGGAGGGAGGGAAATGCAATTGGGTAAAAGGGACTTTAATATATGGGGACTTTGAAAATGTTAGTATTTTTCTATTTCCTAACTTTGAAGGGTGAGTACCCAAATGTTCATTTTATTATTTATTAACACACGCATATATATTATGTTTAATATTGTGTATTATATTTTACAAAGAACATTTAAAAAGAAAAGAAAAAAGCAATAGGATTAACAAAACCAAAAGCTCTTCTTTGAAAGTATAGACAAACCCAGCAATGATTGAGCAAGTAAAAGTAGAAAAGGCATAGATAAAGCAATATAAGGAATAAAAAGGCACAGTTATGGATAAGACAGATGTTAAAAAAGTAATATTAGTAGTAGGTAATGCCAGTTAGTTTGAAAACAGGCAATTTCCTACAAAATACAAATTACTGACATTGACTCCAGGAGGTAGACAACATCTAAATAGATTTATAACCATTAAAGAAATTCAGCTGGAAGCCAGATGTCTCCATACACACACTCCTTTACATCCTCCAGTCTCAGACTCATGATAGGTGAGTTCTTTCAAAATTACATGGAACAGATTGTCTCTACCTTATATAAATTGATTCAAGGAACAGAAAAAAATGGAACTCTTCTTAACTCATAAGGATTGTATGAAGTTGGAAGACAGTAGCCTGATCTCACTTACGGACATATACGAAATACTGAAATAAATTGCAGCAAACCAACCCAATAACGTATTTAAAAGATCATCATGTCCATGTAAGGTTTATCCCAGGAAAGATGATTTGACATTAGAAAATCTATTATTGTGCTTTAACATAGTACTATATTAATAGAGAAAAACTGTGGTCGTTTCAAAATAAGTGAGAAAATTTTATTTACTGTTTTTAAAAAGAAATCTTAGCAAGGCCAGGTGTGGTGGCTCATGCCTGTAATCCCAGAACTTCGGGAGGCCAAGGTGGGAGAATAGCTTGAGCCCAGGAATCTGAAACCAGCCTGAGCAACATAGCAAGACCCCATCTCTACAAAAAATAGAAAAATTGGCGGGTTGTGATAGCCCGCGCCTGGAGTCCCAGCTACTAAGGAGGCTGAGGCAGGAGGATTGCTTGAGCCCAGGAGTTTGAGGTTGCAGTGAGCTATGATGATGCCACTGCACTCTAGCTGGGCAACAGAGCCAGATCCTGCCTCCGACAAAAAAACCTCAGCAAATTAGGAATATAGGGAATGAAATTTCCTAACATAAAGAAGCATATCTAACAAAAATGAATGAATGAATATAATAAAAAAAGAAAAAGACTCAATTAATGGTGAAATGGTAAAAGTATTCTCTTTAAAGTTAGAAACACACCCATGATGGTCACTATAGTTGTTTCTATTCAGCTTTCTACTGGAGGTCCTAACAAGCACACATGATAAAAGACACAGTAGCAATAATGAAAGATGTGTAGGATTAAAAGGAAAAAATCTAATTGTCATTTTGCCAGCCATAGGATGAGCTATGTGTTAGATTCAACGCTGTTTGTCGATAAACTACTAGAACTAATAAAAGTCAGCAAGTTTCCTGGATAGCAGCTCAATATTTTTAAATGATTTCTATATAACATCAACAAACAGAGGAATCTCATTCACTATAGCAATAATCATTAGTGTATTTAATATCTAAGATAAATCTAACAAAAAATGTGAAAGATACTTTTGCAAAAATTATGAAGCCTTATTGAAAGGCAAAAAATAATTCATAAATAAGTGGAGAATGAATCATGTTCATGGATGAAAAGGCTCAATAGCTTGAATGCCAAAATCTCCTTAAATTAATATATAGATTAAATGGAATTTTGTTAAAAATTTTAGGAGGATTTTTTTTTAATTTAGCTGACCATAAAATCTTTTTGAGAGTTGAAGGCTAAACAGAGCAGATACTACTTTAAAGAGAGATGATAGGGATAACAAACACCAAGATTTATTATAAAGCTACCTTAATTAAAACTATATAGTATTGATGTGGAGATAAACACACATACTGATGAAATAGTGCAGATAGCTCAGAAACAGATTTCACATTGTGGAGCCATGCGGCATTATCATAGAGAAAGGAAAAGCTATTGCATTGGCTCTGTATGAATTGGGTGTTGATGTGGCAAAAGATAAAATTATATAGCTAAAGCGAATCATGCACAAATGCATTCTACGTGGGTAAAAGATTTAAAAGTTAGAGATAACTTTACAATAATTAGAAGAAAATATTGGATAATACTTTTGTGATAAGATGGGGAAGGAGTTCTTAACTATTAATAATACAGAAAAACACAAGCCAGCAGAAATGATTAATAAAATCAACTACTTTAAAAATACCAAAGGAAATGATTAATAAATTTGACTACTTTAAAATAGAAGCATTCTGTTTATCAAATAATTTTATTAATGCAAAAAGAGTGAAAAAGCAAACCATATAAACCTACAAATAAAAAACTCAAAAAGGATAAACTTAATAGAGAAATGATTGAAAGAAAAGAATAGACAATCTACAGAAGATGAATGGCAAATAAACACAAGAAAAGATGCTGAGCCTAACTAGGAATTAAGAAAATGCAAATTAAAACAGCAGCCATTAGGTTGGCAAAAATTTTTAAAGTCATAAAATTAATTAGAGGAGAGGATTTGAGTAACAGGTTTAATACCCCAGGGACATTAATATAAATTGATATCGGTACTTTGGAGAGCAACTTGGCAATAGCTAATGAAACTGAAGATGTTCATAGATGGCATGGCAATTTCTATTGTGGGTATATATCCTAATATCTTGCACCTGCAGATCTGTTCACTGCTGTATCATTTGTAATAGAAAAAATGGAAGACAATCTAAATGACCATCAGTAGGGGAATGATTAAAATAAACTGTGGTATATTCATGGAAAAATCTCAAACATGGTTGAGAGAAAAAAGCAAATTGTGAAAGGATGCTTATAGACACATGCTACACAATACCAGTCTATATAGGCACATGTGTATACTATATAATAAAAATATAAAACCCTATAGAGGAAGTATTAACACCTACTTCAGAAGAAACTATTCCCTGGAGAAGAGACGGAAATAGAATCGAGCATAGAACTCTAGCCACATTTGTAAGTTTTAATTAAAAAATGAAATAAACATTGAAAACTGTTAATTTTTTTAAAGATCTGGCTGGGTATTGAGCATTTATTATGTTATGTTCTATTTGATTTAAATATTTCACAGCTGACTTAAAATATTTTAAAAAGAAAGGTGATTAAAATATATCAAACGTGGCTTTCTTTTGGAATTCACACATACCAATCCTACGGAGTTAAAATATATTTGTGCCAATGGGTACACTGTTGAAGAAAACCACTTCTCACCCAATGTGACAACTGTATGTGTAAGGACAACATTAATTGAGCACATATAATATGGTTTGTTTTTTTTTAAAGGGCAAACATCTTATTACTTTATTGTCTCAGTTTGTAATCTGGTTAAGATTTTCTAAAAATAAGTTTTCAGCTAATTACATTTAAATTAAACAACACTATTACAGGTTAACCTTATTTATCCATATTTTCAAGGTGTTTTCTTTACTTGAAGAAAGAGTGAGGTAGATCTCTGAGAAGTACAGTAACCTTTAGAGCACATATTAGAAGAATTTTGGTTAGTATATATTCACATATGCACATATTAATATTTACAGTTTCGTTACCATGAGTTAAAATCTTTCGACGTGTAGAAATCTTGTTTTATATTTGATTATATCAGAAATTAAATACTTCTTTGTGCTTATTATTCGATTTTATTTTGCTGAAATTATTTGTTGAATTTATACCTTCGAGAGAGTTGGTCACTGCCAATTTGTAGAGGCGAATGTGGAAATGATCTTTTTTTATCAATGACAATGTGCCCTTTTTGTTTTTAACAGCTTTATTGAGATATAACTTGTGTTACACAAAATTGTTCCTTGTTAAATGTATAATTCAGTGAATTCTAACACATTTACAAATGTGTACTCAGTACCACAATTTAATTTTAGAACTTTCCCATGACGTTAAAAAGAAGCCTCATGCACATTTACAGCCACTTCCCATTTCTACGCTCAGCCACAGGCAACAACTAACTTACTATCTATATATATTTGCCTGTTTGGGACATTTTATATAAATGAAATCATACAATATGTGTTTTCTTGTGTCTGCTGTCTTACTGGGCATAGCATTTTTTAGGTTTATCCATATTGTAGCATGTATCAATACTTAAAGTAATTTTTAGAGCTCAATGATGTTCTGTTGCATGGATATACCATATTTGGTTGATCCTTCACCAGTTGATGGACATGAGAGCTGTTTCCACTCTTTGGCTATCGTGAATAATGCTTTGTACTATGAGTATTTTTAGATTTGAATTTCCCTCATGCCTAATGATGTGGGGCATCTTTTCATCTGCTTATTGACCATTTTCATATCTTTTTTGAATAAGGTCTATTCAAATCCTTTGCCCGTATTTTGGTGTTATTTGTATTTTTTTTGAGTTGTAAGAGTTATTTATATATTTTGGATACAAGTCCTTTATTGTTATATGATTTGAAAATATTTTCTCCCATTCTTTGAGTTGTATTTTCACTTTCTTCATGGTATCTTTTGGAGAGCAAGAACTTTTAATTTTGGTTAAGTCCTACTTATTAATTTTTCTTTATCATTATGTTTTTGGTGTTATATATAAGAAATCATTGCCTAACCCAAGATAGTGAAGATTTACTCTTAAGTTTTTCTATAAACAGTTTTAGTTCTTACATTTATGTTTGTGGTCAATTTTGAGTTAATTTTTGTGTGTGGTGTGAGTTAGGGGTCCAAATTCACTTTTTGCATGAAGATATCTAATTGTCCCAGCACCGTTTGTTGAAAAGACTATTTATTTCCCTTGAACTTTCTGGAAGCTAACCATGAATGTAAAGGTTTATTTCTGGGATTTTAGTTCTATTCCATTTATTTATATATTTATCCTTATGCCAGTACTGCTCTGATTATTGTAGCTTTGTAGTAAGTTTTGAAATTGGGAAATATATGTCCAACTTTATTTTTTCAAGTTTATTTAGGTTCCTTGTGTTTGCATGAAGATTAATTTTCAATTTCTTTAAAAAAGTTAGCTGGCATCTTGATAGATATTGTATTAAATTTGTAGATGAATTTGGGCACTATACATTCTGATCTATGAAGATGGGATATCTCTTCATTTACCTGGGTCTTTTTAAATTTCTTTCAGCAATGTTTTATGATTTTCAGTGTACAATCTTGCTCTTTGGCTATATTTATTCCAAAGTATTTTATTCTTCTTGATACTATTGCAAATGCAATTGTTTGCTTAGTTTTGTTTTCAGATTTTTCATTGCTAGTGTACAGGAATGTGATTAAGTTTTGCATGTTTACCTTATATCCTGTAGCTTTGCTGAACTCATTTATGCATTTTGATAAGTTTTTCAGTGAATTCCTTAGGATTTTCTATGTACAAGGTTATGTAATCTGTGAACAGAGACAATTTTACTTTTTATCTTTCCAATCTGGGTACCTTTGATTTTATTTTCTTGTATAATTGCCCTAGCTAGATGCTCCAATACAATGTTGAATAGAAGTGGTGAGAACAGACATCATTGTCTTGTTCCTGATGTTAGAGGAAAGCATTCTGCTTTTCTCCATTGAGTGGGAAGTTGGTTGTAAGTTTTTCATAAGTGCCCTTTATACACGCTGAGCAAGTTCCCTTCTATTCATAATTTGTTGAGGGTTTATTGTAAATGGGTGTTAGACTTTGTCAATTGCTTGTTTTGCATCTATTGAGATGATCACATGGTTTTTGATCTTTATTCTATATTGTATTAATGTGGCCTTTTAAATTCTAGGTCTTCGGTCTTGCTGGTGAAGCCTGCAAAAAGGTGATATTTAAAGTACCTTCTAAACTAGAGGTAGACAAAATGGTTGGCAGAGGTGAGAAATTTCAAAACAGTCTTTTTAAAACAGACATATTTTTATTACTTGATCACTCTTTGAGCTCGGGTGAATGACTTTTGGCTGAAGATAGTTGTATCTTAAAAGGCTCAAGCGGTATTGTTAAGGAATCTTTTCTGTTTGTTTATTCAGGTGTGTTTGTGGGTGTGTAGCTCAGCTTTCTCTTGATTGCAATGTGCCCACCTCTTTAATTAGAAGATAGTTTTTATAAGCCTATTAGAAGCATTCAAGGTTTAAAACACCTTATTTAATAGAAATATATAATTAAGAATTATTTTTAACTGAAAGAAAATTATAATTTTTTTAATAATGTAAAAAGACAGGTTAAGATGTTTGTAAAATGCGAAGTGAGGGTTTATTTCATTCTACTTTATGATTTTGAAGAAGATTGTCTAAATTATTTTAACCCTTGTTTTTTTGTTTGTTTGTTTGTTTTTTTTTTGGTTTGCATGCATTTCTACCTTATAACTTGAAGATTTTTACTTGTAGTTAATTTGAAAGAGTGCCTCAGATCCGCAGACCTCATCCAGTCAAGTGATCCTGGTTTCAGAGTGCTAGATGATGGGTCAGTGTACACAGCCAGTGCTCTTGTGTTGTCTGTTGAGAAAAGATCCTTCACTGTACGGCTTTCTGACACAAAGAAACAGACTCAGAAAGAGATTACTGTTCTCCTGGAACATCAGAAGAAGGTATTCAAAGTGCATTGAATATTTTCAGGCATATTTTTCTTTTCATCAAAACGCTGTCGTTAAAAATGCAAAGAAGAGGCCAGGCGGGGCATGGTGGCTCACTCCTATAATCCTAGCACTCTGGGAGGCCAAGGCTGGCGGACCGTTTGAGCTCAGGAGTTCGAGACCAGCCTGAGCAAGAGCGAGACCCCGTCTCTACTAAAAAAATAGAAAGAAATTATCTGGACAACTAAAAATATATATAGAAAAAATTAGCTGGGCATGGTGGCACATGCCTTTAGTGCCAGCTACTTGGGAGGCTGAGGCAGAAGGATTGCTTGAGCCCAGGAGTTTGAGGTTGCTGTGAGCTAGGCTGACGCCACGGCACTCACTCTAGCCTGGGCAACAAAGCAAGACTCTGTCTCAAAAAAAAAAAAAAAAAAAAAGTTGCAAAAAAGACCAAAGGACACATACGGTATTTCTGTTGTCCCCTTCTCTTCACTCCCCCTTTTTTCCTCCCTGCTTCTCTCTTCCTCTCTTTCTTCCATTCCTAACACTGTGTAAACATTGGCTTTGGTTTTACTTTGTTAAATCTAAATGATACTTCCCTTGTGAAGGCTTCTTCCACCTCTAAATTCTAACTAATGGCTTTTGTGCACCAGTGGCAGTTTGATTACCCCTCTGTCATAGCGTTCAGAATTTTTTATTAGTGCAAACAATTTATCATGAAGAATGTTGTTATGAAAGTAGTCACAAAATGATGAAAGGTTTAGACTGGATTACACTTAATTTATGTTAACTATATTAATGATAAAAAAAAAAGTCAAAAACTGCTTAGCATTTTACTAATGGTGTTTAATACAATTATTTATTAATTAATTTTTCTGAAGTAAAATTTCTCCCTTGTAATATGAAATAAATGGACATCACTAAAAAATCCAATGGAACTTTTTGCAATGATTGAAATGTTCTAGAATCTGCATTGTCTGATATGATTGTCCAACGTTAATGGTTACTGAGCACTTGGCATGTGGCTAGTGCAACTGAAGGATAGAACTTTTCATTTTATTTAATTCTAGTAAATTTATATTTAAATACCACATGGCTGGCGGCGGCTGCCGTATTGCACAGTGCAGAGAGAGCACTCGGGCAGCGAAGGACTTGCATTTTCTTTCTCTGGTTCACCTGAGAGTGTGAGGCTTTAACAGAAAGAACAAGTATGTGCTGTCTAGAGATTGTTAGAGACAGGAAGTGTTCTCCATCTCTATCTGGGACAAAGCGAGAAGAACTAAGAGTACAGTGATGATTTTCCTAACCTGAAAATATGGGCAGTACTAGAAAGGTAAACAAAAAGAATTTATCTAATCCATGAAACCTTTACAATCTGGATATATTCATTCTTACCTTTCTAATGCAAAAAGACTATTTACTGGGCTAGCTTTAGCGTGGAAATTCCTGAGCCTAAGCCTTCAGGGAGGCATTAGGGCTGTCTGCTATTTTACAACATACACTGTGATGCTTTTGTTTATTCATTTTTTCTTTCTCTAAATTCAGGTATTGAAGAAAAGACAAACTAAAGAAACTGTTCTCAGGCGTGCCAAGAGGAGATGGGCACCTATTCCTTGCTCAATGCAAGAAAATTCCTTGGGCCCCTTCCCTTTGTTTCTTCAGCAAGTAGGTTTACATTCCTTCTGGTTGAGAGTGCTTCAATTCTAACAGTCTGTTTCATTCCAGTTTAATAACTCTTTAAACATTCAAAAATAAACTGATCTGATTGAAGACGTTCATGAGGTATAATAAAAGTGAGTAAAATGAGAAAGAAACATCACTAAAAAACTAATAATATGAGAAAGACTCTAAAGCCATTGAGTGATCTTTGTTTATTCCTCCAGCAGATAGTTAGTGAGCATCTACTATATCCTATGGAAGACACTGCTCTGGGTCCTAAAGATAGAAGTAAATTTAGTCACGGCCCTTGCTGTCGTGTGGTTTATTGGCTGAGTGAAGGAGAGAGAAGTAGGCTAATGATTAGAACACTCAGTCACGAGTGCCTTGACTCTATGACAGAGATGCAGATCTGATAACATACAGGATGAACACCAAGCCCTGAGATAAGGTGGTAAAAAGCAGGAAAAGCCTTAGAGGAGGAGACATCTGAGTTGAGTCCTGAAGGATGGGAAAGTTTTGTTCAGGTAAATAGTGGTGGAAGAAGAGGGAAGTACAGAGGTGAGAGCAAGCATGGCTCCCTAGAGGAGCTCTGAGTAGCTTAGTCTTCCTAAGTATGATATGGGAGGAGCAGGGAGATGGGCCGGAAGAGGCAGGTAGGGGTCAAACCATTATGGGCTGTGAATGTTCTGTTCAGAGGTTTAACTTTCTCCTAAAAAGAAAGAGAAATTTTTAAGCAGGTTAATGACATTATCAGGTTTACTTTTCAACTGAAGTAGGGCTTGTGCTTGCGTTTTTTTTCCCCTTAAATTTCTGTTACTGTAATTGCTATTTAACACTGATGGTGTGACCTGTGTGCTACTTAAGTTTTTAACTGTCCTTCCAGAAGCGTCTTTAACACTTATTTTTTATTCTCTCCAGTGCTAGCCACTTGTTTCTTCTTCATGAATATTATGCTCAAACACTGATGAGGCATATTAAGAAATGATTTTTAATTGCCGAAGTCATACTAATCATAGCTCATTTTAGCCTTTGCATTGCTAAACTAGTCACCGCCTCTTAATCCTCATTTCCTTGACATACTTACATTGGACCTAGCTGACCTTTCCCTCCTCTTGGAACTATTTTCTCTACTTGGTTTCTAGAACATCATTCACCTAGTTTTCCACTTACCTCATTGACCATTTGCTTCTTAGTATGTTTTACTGGTTCTTCCTCATCCACCACCCTTCCCCCCCATCCCAGTCTCTAAACTTTGGAGAACTCTAAGGCTTGGGTAATTAATCTTGTCTTTTGTTTATTGACATCCATGCTCTTGGTGATCTCATCCAATCTCATGGCAGTAAGCACTTAAAACTGCATACTTAAAACTTCGTATTTCCGGCTCAGATTGCCTAATGAATATTTCTACTTGGAAGTTCAATAGAATTTCAAACTTAACACATACAAATAAAATGCTTGATTTTTCTCCTAAAAACATCCTCTCATCTCAGTTATTGACAGTTTATTCCATCTACCTATTTGGGCATCGGAGTCTGTTTCATAAGGTTTTAGTTGTAGAAAGCATACTTCTCTCCAAATAGTCACAGATAGGGATTTAGTGCAGTGTATTAAAGAGTTTACAGAATTGTTGGGAGGGCGGAAGAAACAAACTTTAGTTGAACTTTCAGAAACAAGTCCTCAAGCTAGCTACACCATAGAACCCGCAACCGAGGGACATGCTACTTTCTCCACGGTGGAGAAGACGCTGATTCTAGAACCAAAGTGCCGCTGTCTCAGTCAGGAAAACATCACAGGCATGAAGCTACTTCTTCTCATGCAACTTCAGAACAATCTCTGAGTGACACCAACTAATATCAGCAAAAAGATTGATTCATAACCTGTCTCTCAACACCCAAAAGTTGGTGAATAACTAGAGGTACTTCTGCTTTTCCAGGAAAAAAAAAAAATAGAAAAAGCAAAGGAGAGAAAAGAAAATAAATGCGTCAAACTATGATGCCAGCAAAAACAGCAGAAGCAGCACAAACAAGACATCTGCCTCACTTATGGCTTCCAAATCATGTGCAAGCACATGTGATTGTCCATATTTAAATTCAGAACTCTGGTTTCAAGAGATTCTTCAAAATTTAGGGTTTTTGATTTGTTTTTGTTTTAATCTTTCTAGTATCTACCCTATGAAAGGACATTGGACATTGTAGAAGGAAAATAAAATGGAAGTTAAGCCCCAATTTACCATATCCATCTATTTTTCTCATAGCTAAACTTTTAATTCCTGTATTATTACAGGAATTGATATAGCTACATTTTACCAAGATCCCAAATAATAGTGACTTAAGCAAGACAGTGACTGTCATATAAAAGTGTGATCGGGTAAAAAGGTTCTAATTTGAGAAAACACCAGGGACCCGGGGGTCTTTATCTTTTAGCTTGGTCAGCTCTGCACATTCAAGATGGCTCTTCGCTGTGTTCAAGAGGGAAAACACACTCCCTCACCTTCTAGAGCACAGTCAGGATCTTGCACATATTATTTTTGTTCACTTCCCATTGACCTGCCCTTCTCATGTGACTGGGCTTAATTGCAAAGTTGACTGAGAAATGCCTTTCTTCTGGGCAGCGTTATGTTCATTTATAAATTCTAATCCTCAAGAAGATGGGCAGAATAGATACTAAGAGATACTAGCACCCTCTGTCGTGGTATCCTTGACTTCCGTCTTTCTACCATACATCCAACCCATCAGCAAATTCTGATAGCTGTACCTTTAAATTATATCCAGAATCCAGCCACTTCTCACCACCCCTATTGCTACCATGTTAGTCTAACCAACTATCATCTATCTCTTCTTTGTAGTTTTGTAGTAACTAAGTGCTCTTTCTACTTTTTCCCTTACCCTCCCACCCAAATCTAGTCTTAACAAAACAGCAAGTATTACCCTTTAAAAATATAAATCAGATGATGTTATTCTTATATGTATTAGTCTCCCATGGTTTCCCATATGACTCCAAGCAAGAGCCAATATCCTTGGATTCTGCACAATATGGTCCTTATTACCTTACTACATCTTCATCTCCTATTTCTTTCTCCCTTTCTCTTTCTACTCTAATCACAGTGGCTTCCTTGCTCCTCTTTGAACATTCCAGGCACAAACCTGGCCTGTTCCTTTGTGTTTGCTATTTCCTCTGCCAGGAAGAGCTTTCCCCGTTTATCCTTATTATAGCTCATTTTTTTAATTTTTGTCAGTTTCCCTCCCTAAGGTACGTTCCAATTGGCATTCCTCTCATTGGTATGTGAGAGTCCCTGTCTGCCTTACTCTTGGCAATAATGGGTATTATTATTTTATTGAAATCATCTCCTTAAAATAAAAAAATACACATATATAAATGCTTCGGCTGCATTTAAAAATATCATTTTAACTGAAATTAATTGTAATTTTTTTGCATACTTTTTTTCCCTTTTAGGTTCAATCTGATGCAGCACAGAACTATACCATCTTCTACTCAATAAGTGGGCGTGGAGTTGACCAAGAACCTTTAAATTTGTTTTATATAGAAAGAGACACTGGAAATCTGTTTTGCACCCGGCCTGTGGATCGTGAAGAATATGATGTTTTTGATGTAGGAGTTTCATTGATATACCTGACTTTAAATTATTAAACTGTGTTTCTTCTGATACTCACTCCATCTACTCTTTCCTGTCTACTTGCACTATCTGCTTAGAAGGTATCTTAGAGTCAAAGGAAAGTAGAATGTGCAATGTTTTGGGATACTTGGTCGGCTTTTTAATCTCAACTTCTGTTAGGTAAGCCTGAAATGAAGCAAAGAGATTTAATTGTATTTGAATGTAAATTTTAGTAAATTTCTCATCAATTGGGTTTGCTTATGAAATATTCTCTCTCTCTGGTCACTGATACATTTTCCTATCTCCAAGACATGTCCATAGTTGGTTGGAAGGGTCCTCTTTCTCTACTGCTCTGCATTTTTGTCTTTCTTCCATGTGTATGATTCTCTGATCATGTCTGAGAACTAGATAAGGAAGCAAAAGTGGGAGACCAAACCCAAATAAGGGTTACTAAGCCAGAATTCTGATGTGGATGAGCTTACAGTCAATGGGGAATAACGCAAACAATTTTCAGTATAATATGGTAAATGCCATGGGGTCACAGGCCATTCCTGTGGTTCAGGGGGATGATTCTTCATTGGAAAGAGGGATTCTGTTTCCAGACGAAGAGGGAAGAGATGCTGCATGAGCAAACAGGACTGATGTCCCCCATGTGACATTCTTTCGGTTAGAGAATGTTCACTTCAGTGTTCTAATAATGTACTGAATAGAAATACATTCTATTTGACATTACATTGCCTTTAATCAATTAGCAATGGGGCAGTCAGTAAGTGCATTTTGTTAGAAAAACTCTTACAAATATGTGATCTCTTGGGTAAAACAATGAAAGGGCTTGGTACTGACAAGGTTGGGAATTGTTGACTTATTTAGATGACGTGGTAGGGATTTTTCCCATTGCAGTGGGTTTAATTGTTCTCCCCAATGTAACTTTCTGATTGTGGAGAAAATGAAAACTATAATGCAACTCTCTATGTTCACATTTAATTTCTCAGTCTAATGGACAGAGTCATCCCTTACTTTGAAGTTTTTTTTCAAGTAGCCATTTCCACTAAATCCTGGATGTTCTTTGCAGTAAAGTGTTTCTCCATCTGATGCTTTGATAATTTCAAAAGCATTGAATGAAAATCTTTCATGTGGTTTATTATTGAAAAGACTTGCAAAGAAGGTAGTAGATAAAGCTTCTTATTCTCTTTTGCTAGAATCCGATACTAATGGGCTACTGAACTTGCTTTTTCCTGCTTTGCAGTTGATTGCCTATGCCTCAACTGCAGATGGGTACTCAGCAGATTTACCTCTTCCCCTGCCCATCAGAGTAGAGGATGAAAATGACAACAAACCTGTTTTCACAGAAGCAATTTATAATTTTGAAGTTGCAGAAAGTAGTAGACTTGGTAAGTCTGCTTTTAAGAATAAAATGTATCATTTTAAATATGTTTGTGTACACTTTTTGGGACACTGAGCTTTTTCATACTCAAGGCCAGATCATCCTGAGATAACACTCAACTGGTATTAATATGTGTCATCCAGGGTAGATGGAACAAAAAAATTGAAGTCAGCATACATATTTTTATGAGGTTTTGTTTAGGAAGGGGTTAAATGGCATTCACTGAGGATACAATTATTTTAAGCTCTAATTTATATTCTCTTCTCTTAAAACTACTACCTCACTACTTCCAATGTGGAATCAATGCTGGAATCACTTCAGTGAAACTTACATCACATATTCTTCATCCTAAACACTTGCTCTCACATGTGGAAAACCAAAGTATTTCATTTTGCCTGGCCCTTAAATGTGGCATTCAGGATGGCTTCTGAGACTTGCAATATGGAGAAGAACCACTCACAATAAAGTTGAAAGAACATGGGCTCAGTCATAAGGGATGACTTTGCTAACTTGCTTATTAAAGTTTCCAGTAGTCACTTAGATCTTGACTGCATTATTCTATGCACTTTTTACCTTTATATTTTACTTTTCAAATTTAATGTCATTGATGTTAACTTGTTTATTACTCACCTGGTACATTTAAAAAATTAAAAAAAAATCATTGGTTTGGAGTTTAAGAAACCTAGTTTTGTTTTCTTTTTGAATAAATTTTATTGTATATAGCGGAGGTTTACAACATGATGTTATAGGATACATGTAAATAGTAAAAATGGTTATAATAGTGTAGGAAACTTAGTTTTTGATGTAGGGTCTGTTATTAATTCACTGTGGGAACTCAAGGAAGTCCCTTTGAATTTTCTTACCTGTAAAAGGAATTAACTACATTTTATAACCTATAATGTTTTTAGTCTCACAATTTATGACTCTGTTATGTTTTCCCTTCTTCAAAAAGGGGTAATTGGTTTCAGACTCTTTTTTTTGAGGATTTTATACTCTTTAGTAGTAACAGAGAAAAATAAAGGACAAACACTTTGATGCCCAGATTGACCCAGGGTACTTTAAACACATTACATTAGTAAGTTCAGACCAGTTAAAGTTGGTGGAGGGAATACATCAAATCAGGGACTAGCAAAAAAGATCACAGAAAGGAGAGGCTAGACTACTGAAGTCAATTTGACCATCTGTATAATTACTGTATACCCCCAAATTGGTGTTGATATAGCTATTAATCAAAAGTCCCATGAAAAAAATCTGAATTACTTAGGAGCCATGGTTTATTCCTCCACCTAGGTTTGTTATCATAGTATGTGGAAAGATGTATTAAAATTGTTTTTGATTACCATTTAACTAATTTTTTTTAGTCATTTACTAGCAAACATTTTAAACTGTGAGCAAAATAAAAGCATCAAAGTATTTTGTATGATAAGTTTGAAGTCGCATTCATCAGTACTATCTAAAGATGTAATACCTCTGGTAAGAAATATATTTTAAATTAAGTTTCCTTCATCATTGTTGAAACTTTAGAAATGTACATACTTCTAAATATATTTTTCAATTCAGGAAATTAGAGGCTCTTTTTTTTTTTTTTTTTTTAATGTGTAGGTACTACAGTGGGGGTGGTTTGTGCCACAGACAGAGATGAACCAGACACGATGCATACACGCCTGAAGTACAGCATTTTGGAGCAAACGCCAAGATCACCTGGGCTCTTTTCTGTGCATCCCAGCACAGGCGTGATCACCATCGTCTCTCATTATTTGGACAGAGAGGTAGCTTTCACACTTCATGGAGTTTCATTTCATGGGGAATAGAGTACCTTCTCTCCCATTGACTATAATTTGCTATTTGGTGGATTGAGTTTTTAATTTTATTTTAGGCATAAGATGTTAAGAATTCCTGGCATTTTTCCTATTTGTTATATTAATTCTATTTTTCCTTACGTAAAAGTAGCCACAAGACATAGAAATACAGATCAATCAGTATTTAGAAGGAGTGAGAAAAAAGAAAAAAGATATTTCCTATAAAAATTGTTATTGAATATTATTTTTTTGTGTGTGGCCAGTTGGTTCCAGTTCAGCAAAGGTTTCAATTCTCATGTAGGACAATTAGTTTTGCCTGTTGCATGAGTGTAGATCATACCCTGATTTCTATCCAATTATCACAATATGTGTATTTTAGTTGGAAAAGGATGAGTTGAAATAAATTTGATGGGTTATTTAAAATATGTAACATTTTTGGGATGATAGTAATAGCATGTTATCATGAATACAGCATTTTATATTCAACTTCTTTATGCATAATTTTATTTGATTTTTAGAGTGTCCTTGTTTGACAAGATAGATGTTATATACAATTTATAGAGGAGAAGTCTTATAGTCAGAAAGACTGATTGACTCACTCAAGTCAAATTATTGCACTGAATCTGCTAATCTTTTTTGTTGTTTTTGTTCTGTCCATTTTGTCGGCCTCCGTTTAACTCAGAGCCATGCATTATTGACAAAGGCAGATGAATCGATTTCACATATAGAAAATAGCTTTATTAGAACACTTTAGTGTTTCCCACTACAACTAGAATACTGTAAATGAAGGGTTGATAGGACTGGGAGGGATACTGCAAAGAAGAAATCAAGGGGATTCGATGCCAAAGAAAAAGGGAGAGATGGTAGGAATCTTGAAAAGGAATCAAAAGTAGATAAAAGTTTTAATTATAGTTATTTTTTATTTTTTGTGGAGTCAGAGCATTTTATTTTATATTATAAACATAAGGATAATAATAAATGGGAAAGTTTGAAGGCGACAGTATGAATGTGTTTCTGTATCTGTAGAGTATGTAGAGATGATGTGATAATCAAGTGAATAATTGACAACTGGCAAGTTAACAGGTTTTAATCAACAGAGTAAAAAATGAAGTTTAGAAAAATTAAATTTAAGGTTACACAGATACATTTTTGGGTTCAAACTCAGGCCTGCTTCCTTGGTGAGGGTGTGTGTGTGGAGGGGCGGGGAATAATACCAGAAATAAAAAAATGAGCATGGGAGATAAACAATGCATTTAGAGGAAGCAGAAGCAAAAATAGTGTATCAGAGGATTTTGAAGACTATGGAAGGAGTGTTTTAAAGTGGGAACATTGGTTTTCAATGTGGAACAGAGATCAAGTAAAGTGAGGAGTAAGAGAAGAAAGAGGGAAACAGAAAATGAAGAAAAATAAAAGAACAAAAGGAGTGGCTACAGAATAGTAAGGCAAAAGAGAAAGCCGCAAAGATGATTGTTCCACAAATTAATGACTTCAGTTCAATATTGCCACACCATCTGCAAAACTCCATTGCCGCATCCAACAATTACCTTAAATCCCTGTCTATTGTTGACGTTTGTTGAAATTCTCTCTTCCCTTATATTTCTGATTTTCCTCCTGCTTCTCCGATATTTCCTTTTAAGTGGCCTTTGCATAGTCTTCTTATTTGCCCCATGCCTGAAATGCTGTCGTTCCTTATATCTTCAGCTCTTCCCATCCTGTAACCTTCCCTGAATAATCTGATTCCTGCTATAATTTTGATGGCACCATTTACATACTGATGAATTGCAGATAGATATTTCTGGCCACAATCTCTCCCTTAAGTATGAGGCCATCTACCCAAGTGCCTTCTGGATCTCACTCCTTAGATTTCCCTTAGGCCCATAAAATTCGTTATTTTCACTCCTCTTTGCCAACCCCAGTACTGTTCACTTCCTCAAAGACTTGTCTCTCCTGCATTTTCTCTAATTGCTTGGTGATACCCCTGTCTCCCTATTTCTCCAAGTGGGACACCTGAGCATCATTCTCAACCCCCTCTTTCTCTCTTAACTTATATATAGAATTCGTTATCAAATCTTTCTCCATTCTAACTCCCAAGTAACTTTGCTGTCACCCTTTCTCTCTGTCCTTGTTGTTATGGCCTCAGATTTGGAACCCCTGTCTTAGACTATTGCAGGGGTTCTTTGACTGGTTGCTCTGATTCTCAGATTAACTCACTCCAAATTACATGAAAACTTCTTTAAGAATATTCTTTCTAGGCTGGGCACAGTGGCTCAAGCCTGTAATCCCAGCACTTTGGGAGGTCGAGGTGGGAGGAATGCTTGACACCAGGAATTTGAGACCAGCCTGAGCAACATAGTGAGGCCCTGTCTCTACAAAAAATGAAAAATTAGCTGGGTGTGTTAACATGTGTCTGTAATCCCAGCTACTCAGGTGGCTGAGGCAGGAGGATCACTTGAACCCAGGAGTTTGAGATTAGAGTGAACTACCACACCCTGTTACACTCTAACCTGGGTAACAGAGAAAGACCCTGTTTCTACCCTCAAAAAGGATATTCTTTCTGAAATTCAAATGTTCTAATTTTGTACTTCCCTTATGACTTCCATAAAACCTTTCCTTATTACCTGTTACTTAAAGCTTAAGTGTAAATTCTTGGTATGACTCTTTGTATGTAACCTCTGCCTACCTTTTCAGCTTTTACTTGTTTACCAAATTCCTAGAGTATATGCCAATGTGGAAATCAAATAAAAGCATGGATCCACACAAATAGAAGAGTATGCAATTGAGGTTTCATTTATAAATGTAAACAAAAATTTTCAAGACTAGTTAAATGTTTGCTATGTTTTCAGGTTGTAGACAAGTACTCATTGATAATGAAAGTACAAGACATGGATGGTCAATTTTTTGGATTGATAGGTACATCAACTTGTATCATAACAGTAAAAGATTCGAATGATAATGCACCCACTTTCAGACAAAATGCTGTAAGTATATAATATCAAAATCTATCCCTGCTTTATTAGCTTTTGTTGTTTAATCTGAATTAATAAAATATTTATCATACTTCGAGATATTTATGTTTATTTTATGACCAAAATTAAAATTTAAACAGATGACATATAAATCTATTTTTTTATTCATATTAGTACTTATATTATCTCTCTTTTGCTAAAGGCCAGTAACACTGGAGCATTTGTAATGAAGTTCTTCTTTTATTTAAAAGATAACCCTTAATGAAACAAAAGCATCTGTGATTCATAGTTTTGAAATAATCTATATAAAATGATAAGTACTTTTGAAGTGGAAGAAACATTCCACTTTATTTGAAAAAGTTCTCGTTATAAAGTAAATTTTCAATGAGCTCTTTCTGTTTCAGTACGAAGCATCAGTAGAGGAAAATGCATTGAATGTGGAAATCTTACGAATACCAATAGAAGATAAGGATTTAATTAAAACTGCCAATTGGAGAGCCAATTTCACCATTTTAAAGGGAAATGAAAATGGAAATTTCAAAATCAGTACAGATAAAGAAACTAATGAAGGTGTTCTGTCTGTTGTAAAGGTACAGTAATATTGAATAATTGACAACTTGGCAAGTTAACAGATTTTATTCAACTCATGGTTTAATCAACTAAATAGTTTCAGATCATAGACTCTGTAAGTTGGAAGATAATTTAAAATCTATTTAATCCACCGTTTGTGCCTAATGCCTGCCTATCTTCTATAATTTTATTGCCAGTTACTGGTCATGTAGCTTATATTTGAACATCTTCAATTATAAAGATCTCCATGTTGTCATTGGTAGCTTATTCCATATTTAGAGAACTCTGATTCTCATAAGTTCTTACTTCTATTGTGCCCAAGTTATTTTCTTTATAGCCCATGTGTGCTTCTGATTCTTCCTCCAGTGCTATTCAGAACAGAAATAATTCTTTTGAAAAGGCTGCTACGTCCATTTGAGACTGACCTTTTCTAGGATAAATATTCTCAATTCTTTTAACTAATCCTTACATGGTATAATTTAGAAGCCCATATTCTTCTCATTCTCTCTGTAATATATACCTGGTTGTATCTAATCCTTTTAGAGGTGTTCTTGAGGTTGAAGTACAGTACTACATCAGACAGCAGTGAATGAATTTATTCTTTGTTCTGTATGTTGCATATTTGGTTGTATTGTTACATTCTGGGGTCCAGGTTATGAGGGCAGGAAGGGCACTGTTTGAGAAGGATCCTTGGTTTTATACCTCTAGTCCAGAAGAAGAAAGAATACTGTCCTATGGACAAGTAAAGGGTCATTCATTTAGTAAAAGAGACTTACCTGCCAGTAATAATATGGTGACATCTTTGGTCATAAACATCTCCATTTGCAGTTATTTCCTTGGTAAGACTTTACAGAGGTTATGTATTAAGACTTGGTGAGTTCTGTCCAGAGGTGAATAATCAAATACAGACTCTCAAATCTCTCCCTGTTTCATTTTTATATAATATGATCTGCTCAAATTGAAGACTAAAAACCAGGTATTTTAAAAAAAAAACCACTAAGCTTTATAATTAACAGGAAAGGAGATAAAGAAATGGTACTTGTTTTTTCTTCTTATTAGTTAAAATTGATCCAGTCTTCATTTGGAATCTCCAGAAAGCTAAACCCAAAACAAGGACATCAATATAGGTAGATATTTAGGACATGGATCCCAGGAAGCCAGAGTGAAAATGGGAAATTAAGATAGGGAAGGATGAAAAGCCAATCAAATCTGCATTATTGAGCTAGTCATCTCTGATGTTCAGCCATTCAAGGAACCATGTAGATCTTACCTCAGAATTATCTCCTCAAAGACAGCTACCTGGGACATTTATCCATCAACCCCCATTCTCAATACCCATGCCACATTGGTTGAGGGTTACCCCCAGGGAGCCTTAATTCCCTTGCATGTCTGGGCTGAGCTGTGCCTGCCATTGGCTGAGGGAGCTCTCTGGTTTTAGAGAAAACCCTGAATCCAAGAAGCCAAATCTTTGGGTGCTTGAAATGTGACTCTATCAGTATAAATGGGAACTGGCTGAGGGGCTGTAGTGTATAATTATTTTGAAAAGGGCTGCTATGCATCTAGTAGAGTTTCCATGGCTAGACACGTATGTAGTACAGGCAGTCACCTCAAAATTGATGCCATTGCAGCAGATGTTTTGTCAAAGGTTTCTCCTAGACATCCTTCTTTCCTCCTCCCCCTACCACACCTTGGCTTCTTCCATAAATAAGTCAAAGGAGTAGGTTAAGATCTGGGATGGATAGATTATGCCAACTACCATAGCTCAAGTCAGAGACTCAAGCTCAGATCTTTTGGTGTGCTACCTCTCTGCTCGTGGTCAGAAGGCTATACTCAGTCTCTCTCATTCAAGGCCATTACTCAAGACCCATATGGAGAAACTCTGTATTTTCATTATTATTTAATATCAATGGTTTTATCTTGCTTAGGGATGCAAAATTTAAATAACACTAAGAATTAAATTTCGATTTTCAAGTTTTTTTCTTTTGACCAATACAGAATGATCTCTAGTAAACTTTTTCAAAAGAATATATTCCAAAAAAAAGAGGCCTAACCAATGCATATACATACTTAATATTCTTTTACAAGTCTTTTTTCCAAGAAGTTCTGATCATAGAGATATTAGGAAAAACATTTCCAAATGTCTTTGGAAATTATAACTTATATCGTGAAATATTTCTCATTCTATGTAACTGATAAACATCTGTTTCATTTCTGGGTACCACCCCAGGGTTCCATAGGATGGAGAGCTGTTAGATAACAATAGTTTACTGCTTTCTCTCTGGTTCAATTTAACTTAATTTCACGTATGAAGAATATAAAAATTTCCTCCCCAATAAATTTTGCATAAAATAAATTTTTCATTGTTTTTAAACATAAGATAGTTGCACTTATATTTAATAATTACATCCTAGTTTCTACATCAAGGAAATACTTTCAGAATTTTTAGAATTTTAAAAATAGTTACTATGAGCCAAATCTCTTTTACGTTACAGGGAATGCTAGGCACTTTGTATAAGTTGTGTCTACTTGTCATATCCTCTATAGGATAAGGTATTTTTATCCTCATTTTACAATGAAAAACAAAACAAGACAAAACAACCACCTGAGACTGATGGAGGTAAATAACTTTCTCAAAGTCAAACATATAGTAATTATCCACCCTGGAATACAAACCTAGTCTGTATTGCTCCAAAGTTAATGATGTTTCAGTTACTTCATGCCACACCCCATTAAGCCCATAGAGCAGTTTGTATTTAATATGTCACAGCATCTATTTGTAGCCTCTTATCATGAAATCCAATTATGTTCTCACATTCATACCTCATATTAAACCCAAATTAACAATAATGGCAAAAATTTGTTATTTACTAAATTCCAGACATAATGCCAGGTGCTTAACATGTAGTGTCTCATTTAATCGTTTTCAATGTCAATAGATTTATTTATTATTAGACTTATTTATTAATTTACTATTTATTTTTAATTTAGGTTTTGAATAAGTGGCTCATTCACAAAGTTCAGAGTTCAAAATAAACAAAAAGCACAGTGTAAAAAGTCTCTCTTTTACCTTGGTCTCTCAGCCACTCAGTTCTCCTTGGAGAATCAATAAATGTCAACAGTTTTTTTGTGTACTATTCAAAAGGTATCTTACATATATGCAAACATGTTTAAGTAGTTTTACCATGTTTCTTTTTCTAAAACAAATACAATTTTCTTCTATTAACACATCTCTGAGTTCATTACATAGACATCTGTAGTATTTCATGGTATGGACATACCATATTTTTAAACCAGTTCCATATCTATGGAAGTTTAGACCATATCAATGGATATTCTATACTTTGTGTTCCGCACTTTTCTTCATTCAACAACTTATCTTTGAAGTCATTACATATTAGTATTAAATATGTAAATATTTTCATTATTTTCTTATAGCTATATTTTTCAGATATTACAGTGTAATATCCACGGTGTGGATGAAAAATATTTTTTCACTAGTTATGTATGCATGGAAATTTAAGCCACATTGATGGAAATTCTAACCTTTTATTATTTCAATATATGCTGCAATGAATATACATTACAATTTATATGCAGTATGATAAATTTCTAGAAATGGAATTGCTTAGTCAAGGACATGGCTGATTTTATGTAGCAGATTTATTGCCTAATTGTCTTCCATGGTGGTGGTGCCTGTTGACATTTTTACCAGAAATGTACACACGTGCCAGTTGTAACAATACTTGCCAATGAAATTATCAAATTTTGATATTAGTCAGGCTAATAGCAAAAAGAAAATGATGTTTTAGTGTAGTTGAGCATTTATCTTAAGAAACTGAATATATTTTATATCTTTAAGCTCTCTAATCCTACCTTTTAGCCTTTTCCATGTTTTGTTCTTCTTGCCAGTTATGTATTTGTAGGAGTTTTATCCTAGGGAATTTTTTTTTTTTTTTTTTTTTTTTTTGGGACAGAGTCTCACTCTGCTGCCCGGGCTAGGCTGCTGTGGCATCAGCCTAGCTCACAGAAACCTCAAACTCCTGGGCTCAAGCAATCCTACTGCCTCAGCCTCCCAAGTAGCTGGGACTACAGGCATATGCCACTATGCCAGGCTAATTTTTTCTGTATATATATATATTTTTTTTAGCTGTTCAATTAATTTCTTTCTATTTTTGGTAGAGACAGGGTCTCGCTCTTGCTCAGGCTGGTCTCGAACTCCTGAGCTCAAACGATCCACCAGCCTCGGCCTCCCAGAGTGCTAGGATTACAGGCGTGAGCCACCGCGCCCGGCCCCTAAGGAATATTTTTGCAAATATGTTTTACCCTTTATTTTTTAATAAGTTTGTTTGTGGTGGTTTTTGACTTCTAGGAATTTTTTTTTGTGGGCAGGGCTTGCTTTTCAAGGTCAAAATTTGTTAAATACTTCTTTTATGGTTGTGGGATTTATGTTGTTGTCATGGCATTGATATTATGAAAGAATTTTTTCAGAAATTTTTCTAGTTTGTTGTTGTTTTATTTTCTATCCATCTATCCATTTAAACCTTTGATTTATATGGAATTAATCCTGGCATAAAATGTGCAATATGAATCCAAGTTTAGTTTTTCTAGCTGTCCAACACAATTTGTTGAATAATACATTTCTCCCACTGATTTGACATATTCCCTTTGTCATATACTAAGATAGATTTGTATTTGAGTTTGTTCTTGACATTCTCTTTTGTACCATTAATTTACTGTTTATTAATTAGCATATATATTCTATCTTATATTGCTGCTCTATAAGAATACAAAATACATAACATGTATTTTAGCATTTGCAATGTTCCATCTCACCCTTACCTAATGCTCTTTTTGGATTTTTTCCCTGTGAATATTTTGCTTGTTTGCCTTTTGATATGAACTTTCGTATTAGCTTCTACATGAAAAAATACTCTTCATGATGTTTCTGGGATTATACTAATTTTTTATGAAAAGTTAAGGAGAATTAATATTTTTCTCATATTAAGTCATACCCTAGATCATAATTTTATTTTTTTCAGGTGTTATAAAGTTAATTCTCTTATATTATGCACATTACCTAGTTAAGTTTATTTATAGAAATTTTATTTATATTGAAATGGGGCTTTTTATTATGGCTTCTAACTAGTTGTTTGTATATATGAAAGTTGCTGATTTATGTATATTCATTTTGTATTCAACCAACCTATTAACTTGTCTGGTTGTTTGTTATTCTATCTGAATTGATTCCTTTGATATTCTATGTAGACACAGATGATGGATGCAGTATATATGCAAATAGAGATAATTTTACCTACTTCTTTCCAATACTTTTAACTTATTACTTAATTGGGTGCCAGACCAATGTTATGTCAATTAATATAGTGAATTATATTGATACATTTTCTACTGTCAGACAATCTCTGTATTCTTGGAAAACTACTATCTATATTGTATTATTTTTTTAATGTTCTTTCCTGTTGGCTTTTGTTTCTAATTTCTGTTTAGGATTTACATCTATATCTACACATGGATTTGTCCGTAGTTTTCTTTTTTTGCACAGCTGCTAAGTTTTTACTATCAATTTATGCTTGCTTCATAAAAAAGAAAGCAAATGTATTTTCCTTTTTTCCATGCCCTGAAACGGTGTCCAAAACATTCCAACAACATTGAATCTAAGGATTTTAGCCTTGACCACAGCCCATGTGGTTGTTACTTTCCTTCTTCCCATTTCCAGATCTGGAGGCTGAGTTAAAGAGAAGTAACATGCTACAGTTCCTGCAGCTGGGATAGGTGATTTATGTCCCCACATTCGGGAAGTCGAATGTCCAAACTGTCCAGGACAGATAGCACTGTTCATACAGCCAGGATGCAAACCCAGATCTGTCTGATGCAGAATCTGACTCATAATCCCTGTGCTGTTCTCCTTCCTTCTCCTTGGTATCTTTGGGTCTCTCATGTCTCCTCTTTTCCACACTTGTGTTACTTGGCTAGATAAATCCCTAACTTCATTTGCCTGAGAGGATCTTCTCTTATTGGAACTTACATTAATTTTGACTTTTATGGGTTTACTTTTTAAATTATATCTTCCTTTTGTCATTATTGGCTCCTTTGCTAATCTTACCTTTTTTCTTCGCGTCATTCATATTATTTGCTAACATTTTGATTAACAAAATTTGCATTTGCTATGTTATGTCCTCTTCATATTTTATCCAAACTGTTAGAAAATCTGAATTCATCACAGAACTCCTTTAGTAGCTTCACTGGTCTTTGAAGGTATCTTATTCATTTCCTTGAAAAAGAGTTGTGATTGCGTAGTTGTGATTGTGTAGTTGTATATCTTTCGGTACTTTCTAGCATCAATGAGTCATCTTTTATTTAAAATCAAACACTGTATAATCAGAGCATTTGAAATCCATCTTCGGTCACATAGGCTATGTACCTAATGATGACTAACCTTTTATGGACTGGTTAAAGAATGATATCATTATGTTGATAACTCTAAAGGAATCCTTTTACAATACCCTGGTTGTTTTTTCTTGTTAGTCAGAATTATGTTCAGTAGAAAAAATTAGCCAGGTGTGGTGGCACACACCTGTAGTCCCAGCTACCTGAGAGGCTGAGGCAGGAGGATTGCTTGAGCCCAGGAATTTGAGGTTGCAGTGAGCTATGGTGACACCACTGCACTTCAGCTGGGGCGACAGAGTGAGACTGTCTCAAAAAAAAAAAAAATTATGTTCAAGAGAGGTGTGCATGTTAATTCCTTCCTTTAAACCGTAATTAGTCGGCTAAACCAAGAATTGCTCAGGTATACTTCTTTTAGCTGAATAAAGCTTGCAAACATTGTCTTGTTAGTTGGTGTTTCTTGTTATTGCATTGTATTGGCTGTTAACAAAAAATGCATCATTTATTCTCTTCATTTGCTTGTGTGACAGCTTGAGAGATTACTAAGAACTATAGTGTAAAGCACTTACTCTACACCATAGTGTTAACTGTCATTCTTACAACAACTTTACAGAAGAGATATCTTAGTCTCAAAGAGATTAAGAAACTTTCCCAAAGTCACGCAGCTAGGATGCAGTGTAGACAGAATTTGAACCTAGGTCTCTTTGATTACAAGTATGTGCTCTTCAAGCACTATGTTAAATTGTTTTACATAACTATGCAGTCTCAGAAAGTTAGCCTCTGTATTAATTGTAAGATGGAAATAATACTTCCTTCTGCTTTCCTAATAGTTATTCAAATATAATAATGAAAGTAAAAGCACTTGGTAAACTATAGGATGTTATTATTTTACTTTAAAAAGTTATACTATGTTCTTGGGACTAGCGGTATAATTTTCCATAATAGACAACTTTTCTGAAGCCATAAAGCATGAGCTGACAAACAGTCTTTAGCTGAGTCCCGGCTAGTCTTTCCATCTCAGTGTTCGCTGTTCATTTTAGTAGCAGCAGTGGTGCACGTGGCCTCGAGTGAGGATGATATCATACTCAGCCATTCTCAACTTGGAGAGTTCTTAGTTCCATCTCCACGACTATACGTCTTTCTAGGGAGTTGTTAAAATCTCAGTGCAGATTTGGGATACTCTTGAAAATTTTGTTTTTTCAGTGTTGAAACAAAAGCATACCCTGAGGTGGAAGAGAATTCTCATGCTTTCATTAATCATTGGGATTTCATCTCACTAGATTTTTAGTCTTGCAGAGTTTTAAGTCACTAAGGCAATATCCATCTTAAGCCTTGAAAAATTGCACAAAGAAACTCTAAGGCTTTAGCAAGTAGCTCTGGATTGAATAGTTGCACCTCCTTCAGTGCAGCGGCTGTTCCCTAAATTTCCATCCATTTCTCATTGCCAATAGTCACTCCGCATGATCGTACCAACGCATGTAATTTGTGAAGCTGCATTCAGCAGCATCAAATAAACAGATATTAATATTTTTTCCCCTCTTGGCTCTCCAGTTTCTGGGCTATTCATAAAAATTAAAAGAGTTTCCTATACATTTTGTGGATTCTAAAGTTCAGAAATTTTCTTGACTTCTTAGTGGACTCATGATATTAATATCTCAATCTGTAAATACCTAGGTGTGGGAAAAGCTTTAAAATACTTTTTTTCACCAGTGTTGACTTTGCTCAATGACTGTTTTGATAAGCAGAAACCAAATCAAACCAAAAGTGCTTAGACTTTACAGTACAGTGTAAAATAGTGTTTTGCTTGATTTGCTGTCAAAAAAATCAATTATTTTAATCAAAGATTGATTTAAAAGTCTTTAGAGTCTGGTGAGCCCATTATTGCAGCACAGTATAGCAGAGGGATTTTAGCCTTGCGGTTAAGGAAATGAACTCAGGCCAGACTACCTGGCTTTAAACTCAAACTCAAATGAATACATTTTGGCCTTTAGAAAAATCAGTTTACCTCCTTCTTCTCCAGTTTCCTGCTCTGTAAAACAAGGTTGATGATAATACCTATCTCATAATGGTGTGAGGATTCGATGAGTTTATTCTCACTATTTAGAGTAGTGCTATATGCTTAACGATGATTAAAATTAAGCACATTCGATTTTTCTTACTCCTCGTGTATCCACTGTGAAAGCTTCATTGGATAAACTACAGACAATACCAAGGTAGAATTCTCAAATTGTCAAAAGTGTAATTTTCATAAAAATAGTTAGGGAGCATGGTTAAAAATTTTATTTAGCTCATTCATGAAGGAACCAGCAAAAAGACAAAGCAGATTCCTAAGAAGAAATGAGACTCTGGATGGATTTTGATAAAAGGAAAAGCTGAAATGAGATAGTTCAGTTAGATACCTTATAGGGCAATTAAAAATAGACATTTGGAATATGGACACTTGTAATAAAATCACTGCACCTTTTCAGTTTTGCTAAAATCATCATCTAACCTTACAAGAGTTATAAAACGCCTGGGCCATAGTCAATAGTAAATAGCAAGTCAAACAACAGTGCCTTCTCCTAGTTGGATGACACTAAGGCCAGCCTGTTAGAATGTGCTCTAAGCAGGGCCATAAGGACACTTTCGTCTGTTTACATTATTTCCAGGATCAGGATAATTTTCCTTAGTAAGAGTGAAATAGAAAAAATATTTCGGGAATGTCATTTCCACAACTCTATAAAACCACCTGCAGAAACATTTGGACTGCTCTTGCTAAAGGCTTAGCACAGGACCAACTCTCTTTTTAGCAAGGGATAAAGGTCAATATTAACAAAATGTGAACACAGAATTTATGCAGCACTGTTTGTGTTGACAAAAGTTCACTTGCTATTTGAAATGCCAAATGTCTTTAACGCCGATGCTGATATACATGTACTTTATTTTGAAGCCACTGAATTATGAAGAAAACCATCAAGTGAACCTGGAAATTGGAGTAAGCAATGAAGTTCCATTGACTAGAGATGTACCCAGAGTGACAGCCATGAACAGAGCCTTGGTTACAGTCCACGTGAAGGACGTGGACGAGGGGCCTGAATGCAGCCCTCCGGCCCAGTATTTGCGGATTAAAGAAAACTTAGCAGTGGGGTCAAATATCAAAGGCTATCAGGCGTATGACCCTGAAACTAGAAGTAGCAATGGTTTAAGGTACAAAGAAATCTATAACCACATACTAATAACGTATTCGTAATAATCGAGATAGTGACTTGTTTTAAAACATTGTGTAATGCTAAAGACTTTTATTTTTCATTTAACAGGTATAAAATACTACATGATCCTAAAGGGTGGATCGCCATTGATGAAATTTCAGGGTCAATCACAACTTCCAAAATCCTGGACAGGGAGGCTGTACCTCCCAAAAATGGCTTATATAATATTACCGTCCTGGCAATAGACCGAGGTAAAAGAAAAAAAGTTTTAATCTGGTATTTTATAAAAGACTTGGTGAATAAAATGCAATTATTCTTATGCAGCATTATTCTTGTGATAAGTATATGGAATTCTTTGAAATGACTTAAAGAACTCTGTTTTTGTCTCTCTTAATTGTCTAACAAGGTGAAACTGCTTGGTGACAATAAGCCATGTGTTATTTATCTTTATATCCCCAGCACGGCAGGACCTTAAATGCTTGTATGCTTCTGTGTTAGGGGACAAATCTAGAACTAGATAAAATGGTCTTGTCAGACTCCTCTGCATCTCTTTGTGTCACTTTAAATTACGCCTTTAAATAGTTCAGCTCATTATTAGGTCAAAATGATCTTTTCCTTGAGTTCTATTCCTTAAAGTAACCTAGAGTTTCGCAACAACCCCAGCTTCATATTAAAATAAGACTATCAATCTACAGACACTGCCTTAGACTAAGTGAATTAGAATCTCTGGTTGTGGAGCCTGGGCATGATATATTTAAAAGAATCTCCCTAAGCGGTTTGAATGTGTACCAGGATTAGAATAACTTTTAGGTAGTGGCTTTACTGCTCATTAGCATCTGCACCAGGAACCCAAAGAAATAGAGTTTGAAATTCAAACATTTATTTTTATTATTTGGTAGTAATTCTGGTGAAACATAGATTGGCAATTGTATCTGATATTACCGACGGCAGTAATCATTTTAGATTACCTGATTTCATTTATCCATCTATATTCTTATTTATTTACTATTTCCTCTAATAATCATAGTTTATTAAAAAACATATCACATATGGAATATAACTGACTTTCTTTAAGAAACTGTGAAACGATTTAAAAATAACACGCTTATTCATTTCTTCTTAGATGGTAGATCATGTACTGGAACGCTTGCTGTGACCATTGAAGATGTGAATGATAATGCACCAGAAATACTTCAAGATTATCTGACGATTTGCAAACCAAAGATGGGGTATACCGACATTTCAGCCGCTGACCCCGATGAACCTGTCCACGGAGCTCCATTTTATTTCAGTTTGTCAAACCCCTCCCCAGAAATCAATAGAATATGGACCCTCACCAAAGTTAATGGTATTTAATCAAACATAATGATTTATACACTCTGAAATAACTGAGAACAACTAGAGAATGGATTTACTTGTTTACTTACACAAAGCACAAAGTAAAATTGATTCTCATTAATATACTTTAGAAGGTTAAATTAACCTTTTTACAAATATTGTATGGGGGCAGTGTTATAGATTGTGTATAAAATGAAGGAAACCATAATTTTTATGAAGGCAAAATTTACATTTACAACAAAGACAAAAAAGTTTTGTTAACATATTGGGCAGTTTTATACTTTTTTTGTTGTGTTTTTAAAGTAATAGCAGTGAGGGAGGAGAGACCAGAAGATGTGCAGTGTAAATTGTAAGCTGACTTTGGAAGTGGGGAATCTGGGCGCATGGGACAAACACCCTAGGAAGTTTCTGGAAGTGAACTTGGTGGGATATGGGAAGGGATCGGGCATTGGAACTTTCAGGGACTTCCTCCTACAACAGTAGTTTCTGGGGGATGTGGAATTCTGTATTTCATTCACACTCCACTCTGTTCTGTTACCATGTCATGCTCTTCTTGCAACTCGACTTTTGTGTGTACTGCCCCTTCTACTTAAAATATCTTTTGTCCCCATTTCTCAGCTTGATATTAATTCATAATATTTATGAGCACCTACTATCTATTGGGCACTGTTCCGGATCCTAAGGATTTACATAGAGATGAACAAGACAGACACAACCCCAGCTAAGATGCCCAACTTCTGAAGTTTTTCTTGATGTGGAAAGAGTGGCACCTTGACCTTTTGCTACCTGTGTTATAGCACCTTTCATGATGTATTATCATCTCATTACCTCTCTCCTCCAATACATGAGTTTCTCAGAACACTTATAACCTGTCTTTATATTTCCAGCACCTAGCCTAGTGCTTATTAGATACTAACTGCTTAATAAATGTTTGTTGAATCAATAATTGACTAATAATATGCATAAAAGAAAAATAAATACACTAGGGGAATAAGTATGTCAGTGTCATTAGAATTTTGAAGGTTTTAGTAAGAATGCCAAGAGTTTGGGTGGGAGGGAGGGTGGCATCTGGAGGCGAAAGGCCTATGTGCCAGGCTGGGGAGACCGACCTTTGCCCAGTAGGTGACTGTAGCTATGCATGGGGAATGTGCAAGTAAGGCAACACTATTCCCAGATCTATGTCTGTTAAAGGTGGCATTGGTGACAGTCAGGAGGACAATTTGAAGAGGGCAGAATTGAGCGAAGGAAGATCAGAGGCTGATGAACTACTGTGAATAACTAAGACCTGACTGTGGGTCTGCTTGTGGTTTTGAGGGAGGAGAGGGACCTGAAGGATATTACCTTAGACATAATGTGTTCTTGAAGGGTCCTAAATAAACCCAAGTCATAATTCATATGCCCCCGAGGAGCTTTCAGGTATGAGGTGCAGCCAAAATCTTTGAAGTTCTTACAGCTACACCAGTGCAGTTAATCAAGGCTTAGAAATTCCAGATGACTTCCAGGATATACATTGTGCCACTTTGTCATTTTAGTTAGTCTATTATAAAAACTCATGGATGTTGTAATTGTCATTGAAGGTCTGTGGAGCTTTTGGTCAGTTGATAAGAAGGTCATTAAAATAAGGTATCAAGACTATTGGGGGAAATTGACTATCACAGTTGTGACATAGATGTACCTATTTTTTGTGTAAGCCCTGTAGCTAGCCTGAGTGACATTAGTTAGCTTTCTGGTATTGAGTTTACTTCCAGATGCAAGGCATTAACCATAAAGAATCTATTGTGAGGCCAGGCACGGTGGCTCACGCCTGTAATCCTAGCACTCTGGGAGGCCGAGGCGGGTGGATTGTTTGAGCTCAGGAGTTTGAAACCAGCCTGAGCAAGAGCGAGACCCCGTCTCTACTAAAAATAGAAAGAAATTAATCGGACAACTAAAAAATATATAGAAAAAATTAGCCAGGCATGATGGCTCATGCCTGTAGTCCCAGCTACTCGGGAGGCTGAGGCAGAAGGATTGCTTGAGCCCAGGAGTTTGAGGTTGCTGTGAGCTAGGATGATGCCACGGGACTCTAGCCCGGGTAACACAGTGAGACTCTGTCTCAAAAAAAAAAAAAAAAAAAAAAAAAAAGAATCTATTGTGCTTTGAAAAATTACCTTATCCGTAAGAAAATGGACGGATACTAGAAGGTCAATGATAAGAGAATGTGAACTTCAGGCACCCTTTTTGCATACCTGAAGGTGTTAATTCTTTATGAGTATATAAACTGGTACTAAAGAAAAATGCTTTAAATGTATATTAAGAGCCAAACTAACATTATTAGTTTGTATAGAATAAAAAATATTAAATATTGTGGAATACTACTGGGTCATTCCAATGCCAAATTATTTCTTTAGGGCTCTCTTCTAAAGAGTTACAAGGGGCGACACATAAAAGGTAATTATTAGTGCTTGAAAAGGTTGAACATAGTCCTCCATTTCTCTTTATTTTCATGTGACAGGCAGTTCCTTGAGAGTGGTGCAAGTGTGGTGAAATAGTTGCTGAGGGGGGAAAAAATGATCACTAAAAAATAAAATTTTAAAATTTTCTTTCAGATACAGCTGCCCGTCTTTCATATCAGAAAAATGCTCAATTTCAAGAATATACTATTCCTGTTACTGTAAAAGACAGAGCAGGTCAATCTGCCACGAAAGTCCTGAGAGTTAATCTGTGTGACTGTACTCATCCAAGTCAGTGTCGCTCGACTTCACGGACTGCAGGAGTCGTACTTGGAAAATGGGCCATCCTTGCGATACTCCTGGGAATAGCACTGCTATTTTGTAAGTACTTTCACTTACCTGAAGTCAAAATGTATAATAAAATATCTGGGTGGAGGAAAGGGTCTTTACAAAGGAAACCGGTCCAAGCATCCACAGGCGTGAGTCTCTTTACAAGTTCCTTTTGTGTTATTAATATTATATGAATTCCATTTGAATATTTTCTGTGGAAGGGAACATGAACCTTCTTGTGGTACAAGATTTTATACTTGGGCAGAATTGTTGAAAATTCTTTAGATTGTACTGAATCTGTCAAATGAATAGGTTTTATTTCTTGGTCCCTGCGCCATCCCTTTTAAATAGAACAATCTAAAACTTCTGCTATATGAAAGTCCACTAAAAGCCATGTCCATTTCGTGTCTTCTCAGTCACAGGCCTATGGGAGACGTTCACTTCATAGCAATGTCTCTTCTTGGCTATGTCTTGCCAGTTTTAAATTTTGTGACCCTCCTTCTTGCCAGTTGTGTCATTCCCAGTGATGCCATATTTTTTCCTCTTCAGCCCTCCAGCCCAGATTAGCTTTGTTTCTGACAGGAGTAGAACTTAAGAGCAAGGCTCAGGAACCAGACTGCCTGGGTTTGTACCTCAGCTTCATCGCTTGCAAGCCAGGGGACTTGGGGCAAGTTACTTAACTGTGCTTCAGTTTCCACACCTGTAAAAGGGGATAATTGGGCCGGGCGCAGTTGCTCACGCCTGTCATCCTAGCACTCTGGGAGGCCGAGGCGGGTGGATAGCTCAAGGTCAGGAGTTCGAGACCAGCCTGAGCAACAGCAACACCCCGTCTGTACTAAAAAATAGAAAGAAACGATCTGGACAACTAAAAATAGGTATATAAAAATTAGCCAGGCATGGTGGTGCATGCCTGTAGTCCCAGCTACTCGGGAGGCTGAGGCAGAAGGATCGCTTGAGCCCAGGAGTTTGAGGTTGCTGTGAGCTAGGCTGACACCACGGCACTCTAGCCCAGGCAACAGAGCAAGACTCTGTCTCAAGAAAAATAAAAAAAAGAGTAGTGAGTGAGGGCAAGAGGATTAGGAAATGGAACCAGAAAGGTAGCACCAGGCCATATAGAGTAGGCAAGGGTTGGCACACTTTTTCTGTAAAGGACCAGATGGTATCTATTTTAAGCTTTGCAGGTCATGTGTTTTTCATTGTAATCTATCAAATCTGCCCTTGAAATAAGAAAGCAGCCATAGAAATTATGTAAATGACAGGCACGGTATGGATATGTTCCAATAGAACTTTATATATGGACACAAAAATTTGAATTTCATGCCATTTTCTCATGTCATGACCTATTTTTCTTCTTTTGATTTTTTTCAACCATTTAAAATACCATCTTAGCTCATGGGCCATACAAAAATATGTAGTGGGCTGAATTTGGGGGTATATTATATAGGGTCTTTTAGATCATTGGGAAGAATTGTTGTTATTATAGTTACTCTAATTATCTTATATTTTCTATCTTCCACAATTATGATGGCAATAAAAATTCTAAAAAGACAAGATACTAAGTGGGTTCAATTGAGATACTTGGAGATTAGTCTAGGAAATAAAGTCTGGTTTTTCATGTTTTCATATAGGCAAATCATCCTTTTGGGAATCGGTAAAACTTTTCAAAGTCTTTGTCTTAAATAAATGTCAGTGATTTTTTTTTTTTTTGTATTACTTAACTCATGATTCTAAGGACTTTTCCATGATGGAAAGAATTCAAACTCTTGATAGAGAAAGATATGATAAAAAAAAATATATGATTGCTTTACATTGTAAAATCTAAGGAAAATTGTGGCCTGTTAATTTGGAAAGACCAAGATAATTCATAGGAAAGCTTAGTGGCTTTATTTTCCTCTTGTGACTCCTTAGGTCATAAGAAATAAAGGATGATTATTTTATTCTATGGATGATTAAGTTGTTTTTTTATTTTTTTGCTCAGCTGTATTGCTAACTTTAGTATGTGGAGTTATCAGTACAAAAAAAAGCAAGCGTTTTCCTGAAGATTTAGCACAGCAAAACTTAATTATCTCAAACACAGAAGCACCTGGAGATGATAGAGTGGTAAGTAATTTTTTATTGAATATTTATCTGTATCTTCCATAATTTCTTTAACTCATCCTCATGAACTTATTTCAAAATTTAGGAGTTAATTTATATTTTTAGTTGGGTCAGATTTTGTAGGAATAAATATTCTGTTAATATTCAATTGTTTATATAGTGGTAATTTATTAAACTTCTTAGCCCAGATGCATTGTTTTAGTTATCTTTTTTTCCACTCTCTAGTGTTATGATTTAAAACTTGTTCTTTGATTTTGTGAATTTATTGTAAAAACAATTTTTTTGGCTGCTCTCTACATTGTGTATTTCCAGATAGTATTTGTTTATCTAACTCTTTGACCATTTATAATAGAAAAAAAACTTTCTAAAATTTCTCAAGATAACTGGGAAAATATCAAAGAAATATATGTAAAAACAATGGGGAAGGGGTTTGGAAGATTTCTGCTATTCTTTCCTTATATATTTTTTGGGTCCTCTGAGGTGCTTGGTTCTATGCTTCTTTTGTGAAAAATACATATAAGAAAAGTACTTACAAGGCATGTTCTCTCCTCAAAAGGGTTTAGATTCATTTATGAGAAATAGAATCTACTTCTATGGAGAAGAGAAATAGGAACGTGACAATACACCAACATGATAAAGCACTGTGAGAGTTCAAAGATACTTAGGATACAGAAGCACACTCGTGGAGTTCAGTGGAAGGCCTGGGGAAAGAGGCACGGCTCACTTCTGGAACTTAAAGGATAAGGAGGGTTTGAAAGCGAAGAGATGGTGGGAATAGCTAACGAGAAAGAAAACAGCCTAACGAATAAGAAAGGAGATGACAAAGTTTAGAGACTATCTAACAAATAATAAATAAATTGGTTAAGAATGGAAGGAATCATGCGTTGGAATAGAAGCTTGACATTTATGTCAGGCATTAGAGGAGAGGATATTAGTGGGAAATGGGAGATGCACTAAAGATGCTGGATTTATTCTCTTGGTAAGGGAGAGCCAGGCAAGGCTTGTCTGCAAGAGAGTGGCCTAATGCAAGCAGGGCAATGCTGAGTCAGTAGGGGCTCAGTAAGAATAGGAAGATGTTAGGGTCGGGGAAGAGGAAGACTTAGCACCTTTTGATAGTTGGAGCATGAGATAATTCTACCAGGGTGATGGTAATTGTATTATTGAGATCGGGATGAATAAGAAATATTTTAAAGATATAAACGATAAGGTTGTTGACTGACTGAACTTGAGGAACAATGTAAAAGGCAGAGTTGAAGTGGCGGAGGCTATAGCCGGGGACAATGACTGCATATCAGTCCTTTTCTGTATCTCAGGGTGAAGATGGCTTTCTTATTCCTTAGTTTTCTCTTTCAACTCCTTCCCACCATTGTGCAAAATCATAGCCCGTCTATGCTTGACATGTCTGCATGTGGAACCCTGCAATTGTCTCTCCAGTCAGAAAATAGGTTTAGTCCCTTGATAGTCCTTGATTCATTGTAAGTTCTTAGTTTATACATAAAAAATGGAAAGAGTGACTTTATTTGTTCTTTATCATTTGGTGCTAGAGCTGATGGGATTGATTGGCCATGTCACCATATTCACCTCTTCTCTGGTAGGAATACTTCTAAAAAGGGACTGGAATTATTAATTTATATAAAAAGATAATATTAGGCAAGTTTTTCTAAACTATAACAAAATTTCATGGTGAATATATAAACTCACTTTAATACAATGAGTAAAGGTGATGATTTTAGTTTTGGGTCTGAGTTTCAATTGAAGACATTCATAAGCGATTGGGAGTTGGGTGAAAAATCTGGAAAAGTAAGTCTGTAAGTTACTGACATGGATAAGGAGTTGTTGATACTCAGCAAGAATATACTTTGGGGAATGCGGGAAATGGATGTACACAGGAAAGAACAGGGAATAGAGTATGAAAGCTAGTTCTGTGGGCTTGACATCGGTTTGGTTTACTTTCAATTCCCCTTTCATTAGCTTAGAAATATTATCTCTGAAAATGTATTCATTATGGCAAGATTATACTATCAAAGAGATTTAATAATCCGGATTTTTTTGTAATAGAATTTTACTGTATGAGCAACCTAAGTAAAAATATAGGGTAGCACTGCCACCACATGGCTACTTTTCAATTCTATTTTCTCATGTTATTTTCTAAGGCGATGAGATAGTGTGCATGACTTCTGTAGATATATTTCAGGTTCAAGAAATCATCTGAACTTGAAAAATCTTCCAGTTTAGTTAGAGATTCTGCATTTTCAATAGAAAAAATTTAAATTGATAAGAAGATGGCACAATGGAACCTGAATATAATGAAGTTCTTCTCATGAAAGTAACATAATGATTTACAATGAAAACTGGCATGCTGAGAACACCGCCATAACCAAACTTCGGTCCTATGGCCCAGAGGGTTGGACTAAAGTTCCAATGTTAAGTTGATGTTTAGTCAAGTCTTTTTCATTTTCAAGCATTTCCTTGACTCTTCGTCATCCTCTAGTTCCCTCCATCTCTCTCTTTTTCTTTGGAATTGAACTTTTTGAAAGAACAATTTATACTTGATTTCTCTATAACACTACTTCCTGTTCACTTAGGACTCCTTGGAAATTCTTTTGACAAAGATCACCAGTGGCCACCCCAACAGGCTTGAATCCAATAGGCTCTTACTTTATTTGAACCTGTTTTTATCTTGCTCTGATTTTTTTTTAACATCATTGACCACTGTCTCCTTATTGTGTTTTCTCTGCATGATTTCTGTCTTGCCTCTTTGGTCTCTCTGTTATCTCAGTGTCTGTTCAGATAATTTCTGTCACAGCTGTAATTTCTCTTATGTGCCCCTCAAAACATGATTTTTCTAGTGTTTTTTTTCTTTTTGTTTACAGTTTTCTCTGGATATCTTATCTGTTCCCGTGGCTTCAACTATCACCTATTTGGTAGTGACTCTGCTCTCTCACTTGAGCTCCGAATGTACATATATTCATATATTCATCTTAGACATCCTATGTGTTTCTTAAGTTTATCACGTCCAAAATTGAATTTCTCACCCTTCTCTTGCCCACAAGCACATCTTTCTTCCCTATTTTAGTGATTTGCACTGTCTAGTTGCCCAAGTAGAACACAAAAGAACAATTCCTGACTGCCCTTTGCTGCCTCGTTCCCTGGCCACCAGCAGGCTCTCCATGGAGCCCCTCCACTTCTTTCAATCATCACTGCTTCTGCCTCAGCTTAGCTCCTTATCATTTTTTTACCTGGAATAATTCAGTGACCCCATGTGATCTCCACGACATTAAATTTGTCTTCCACAGTACTGCCTAGAATGACATTTGGAAAATGTGTTCTTGTCTGTAATAAGTTAAAATACTTCATGGTCCTCATAATCTTCATGATAAAGTCCTAATTTTTTAGCATGATATATAGATCTTTATGTCCTCTGATCTTTTATAACCTCTCCAGCCTCTTCTCTCTCTCTCTCTGTCCCCTCTGCGGTAGCCATTCTCAACTGATTAAAGCTGAGGACCTCGAAGTGCCTTGCTCGCCTTTGCCTGCAGACCTTCCTGCAGGTACTGCATTCTTCCTCCCTCTTGTACTGGTCTTCAGTCCCTCAGCTCAGGGTTGTCCCACCCTACCCAACTTACCCTCTCGGGGTTTGAATTTTAATGCTCTACCTCTGTGCTCCTGTAGCATTCTGTGCTCACCTGTATAGCAATCACTTTCTTAAAATAATTATCTGTTCTTTTGCCTCATTGGAATAAACACTTCTTGGAGACACCAAGGGACCATGCCTATCTTTGCATCCCTGTGCTTTGAATGTGTCCCCCAAAGTTCATGTGCTGGAAACTTAATCCCCAATGCAGCAGGGTTGAGAGGTGGGACCGTTAAGATGTGATTAGGTCATGAGGGCTCTGCTCTCATGAATGGATTAATGTCCTTATTGTGGGAATGGTTTCATTATTGTGAGAGTTTGTTGTACAAGTGAGTTTGGCCACCTCTTGCTTCTCTCTCTCTCTCTCTCTCTTGCTCTTGCTGTCACTCGCTTCTCTCTTGCCCTCCTACCTTCTGCCATGAGACGACCCAGCATGGGCCTTTGCCAGATGTGGGCCCTTGTAGCTACTTGGCATCCATTTCCTCTCAACGTGAATGGTTTTATTTTAATTTATTTTATATTTTATTATTTTATTTTTTCAGTGTTCTGCCAATGGATTCACGACCCATACTGCCAACAACTCCAGCCAAGGTTTTTGTGGTACTATGGGATCAGCAACCAGAAATGGAGGGCAGGAGACCATCGAGATGGTGAAAGGAGGACACCAGACCCTGGAATCCTGCCGGGGAGCTGGACACCATCACACCCTGGACTCCTGCAGGGGAGGACACACGGAGATGGACAACTGCAGATACAACTACTCAGAGTGGCACAGTTTCACTCAGCCCCATCTCTGTGAGGTGAGCTTCCTTAGGTGTTTTGATCTAAAGTTTAAATATCCAAGTACAGAGCAATAGGAAATTGAAATTAGCGTATATTTTCAGAAACTGCTTTTCTAGATTTTTTGATGTTCCCTCTCTTGCTCGCTCTGGTCATTTTTCTATGCTCTTTGATTTTGTTACATCATTTAATTTAAAAGAGATTTTATTTCATCTGTCATATTTCACTTAATTTATAAAATCCCATAAAGATTGGAAGTTTCTAATATCTTTCACTAAAGTTTCATTTTTAGATATGCCTTTACCTCCTAAATATAGAGGAATAGGATATAGAAGAATGTGAAAAAAATTATCACAAACTTTTCGGATCAAATCTGTATTTCTCTGTGAAAACACAAACATCTGTATACAGTTTTAGAAATTACACATAACATATAATAAATTTTTTTATTTTATTGCAAACTGACATAATAATTGTATATATTTATGAGGTATAAAGCAATGTTATGGTATATATATACAATGTAGAATGATTAAGTCAAGCTTATTAACATATCTATCACCTCAAATACTTATTTTTTGTGATGAGAACATTTGAAATTTATTCTTACCAATTTTGAAATGCACAATACACTATTATTAACTATAGTCACTATTATATGAAATATTTTTAATATATAAAGCACCATACAAATATAAAGTGTTTTGATTCAGAGGAAAGCAAGAATGTAAAAGAAAGGAGGGATTAAATAAAGAATTCTCAGCCCACATCAAAATCCTCTGGAAGTTTTTAAAAAATATGAATGCCTTGACTCCACCCTGCAAGATTCTAATTTATTTGGTTTGGCTTTTTTTTCTTCTTTTTAAAAATTTCTCTGGTGATTCAAATGTGCAGCTAGGTTAGAGAGCCACTGGATTAGATAGTCTTCTGTTTCTAAATTTTCACCTCTTTTATCAGAGCATCCGAGTGCCCTTGCAGCACAAACACTGGGCCAGAAGCCCTTAAATGCTTGCATGGATTACAGATGGGCAATATTCTGTGATAGGGCTGTAGGTTATCATATATCCATAGTATATATATATATATATATATTTTTTTTTGGTCAAATTCAAGTGTTAATCCTTTTTCTATTTTTAAACAGTCAGTGTTCATGTAAGATCAGATTGAGATGGAGAGAAGCTTAAGTCACACTCTTAGGAGTGTCCTTCAGTGTGCACATCAGGTAATGGGAGGTAAAGCTGTCAAGGTCATGAAGAAAGACACTTGATAACTTAAACTGCGCAAATGAGCTCCAGTGTAGCTAGAGAACACTCAGGTGAAGACACCCAGGTGAGGCAACGGAGGTGGCGGAAGTTTGACAAGTCGGCAGACAGGCCAGGGCAGACAGGGTAGATGGGGGCAAATGCTTGGCCTCTTCATTACAAAAGCCCAGTTTTTGCAGTGTGGGTTATTTTGGTTACTTTGAAGTTCACTAAATTATTTTGTGCATCTCAATATTTTGCCATATTTTGGCTATCTTGGAAACTTGATTCTAAAGCTGATGTGGTAATTCTTACCTACTTTATAACTGCATATAATAGCAATTTTAGTTGCCATTTATTGTACATTTAATATGTGCTGGGCATAATAAGCCCATTGTATGCATTATTATGTCATCATTAATTTCCAAAATAATCCTGTGAGATGGTCACTGTCTGCATTCCCATTTTAGATTTGAGAAGAGTGAGATTTAAAGATGTTTAGTAACTTGCACAAAGTCGTATAGCTAGTTGGAAAAGCCAGAGAGTGTTGACTCAAAACCAGGACTGTTGGACATCCAATCTCGAATTTCTAAACGCTATGCCTTTTGTCTCTGTTTTGCAGACTAGCCTGACTTCCTAGACATAAAATTTAGACATAAACATTTAATAATAACTTGAATGTACTTAAAGATAACATTTGTATACATAATTTTTTATTTATATGGATTGCTAGAAATGTAAAATATACTGACTTTATGATATGATTATGATAGAGACCAATCATGTGCATTTTTTGTGTGTAGGAATCCATTAGAGGACACACTGGTTAAAAATTAAACATAAAAGGTAAATAAAAAATACATTTTATGTTCCTATGCTTAAGTTGTTTAAAACAATAATACAATTCATTTTTTTTTAATTTTACAGAAATTACATCTATGCAATCAGAATGAACACCATGTACCATCTCAAGATTATGTCCTTACGTATAACTATGAAGGAAGAGGATCTTCAGCTGGTTCTGTAGGTTGCTGCAGTGAAAAACAGGAGGAAGATGGCCTTGATTTTTTAAATAATTTGGAACCCAAATTTATGACGTTAGTAGAAGCATGCACCAAGAAATAATATCAGAGTGCTACAATTAAGTCTTTCCCAGACATTCCGGTGGTTTCCCAAAATAATATTGTAAAGTTACATTACAACATATATATATAATGAATATTTTGTCAACTCTGAATTATGCTACTCACCAATTTATAATTTTAAAGCAATTTGTTGCTTATCTTGTTCAAGAAGTACAAAATGTTAACATAGACAGTTAGTCTCATACTGCAGCATTGGAATTAAGGTCTATAAAGGATCCGCTGTTCTTTACAGATATTTTCCAAATAAATACGTTGGGTAAATACTGGTCCAGCAATAGCTAAGCTGTGCTAATATCACATTGTTACGTACTCACTTCAAGTGATAGTTTAAAAAATAGACAAGAAATAATAAGTATCACTGTTTGAAGAAAGTTTTGGGAGAGAAACAATTAAGACTAAATTAAACTAAAAATATTGCAGCTCATGAAAAATTGGTATCAGCCTTCCCCCTACCCCACTCCAAAATTCTTCGTTTGACTTTGGAGGCAAAATTTACTGAGCTAGCCCATGGAGTGGCAATTTTTTGTAGGAATATAGTCTGAAATGAATATGTATGTGTATACAATTATTGATTGATGCAACATTTAAAATAAAAAGAAAGAGGAAAATGGTAATAACTAAAAATGAAGATGGGGTATGGTTTGTCCTAAAGTAGGGATTCAAGGTTTAAAAAAGAGTTTCTTAGGCCTAGTTCTTATGTACTGTGTGATAACTGAGCATATCAGGAAATAATTCATGTCCATTCGTGTAATTTGTTTAAAATTGTAAACAAATTAAACTTTTCTGGTTTCTGTGGGAAGAAAAGAGGGAACCATGTGGAACAGTAGATTTGCTCTCCAGTCTTTTCAAGAATTCATTTTTGTACCCACAAATTAGTAGCAAACTGGAAATACCTACCACAGGTAGGGTTCTCTGCTTTCTGGTTTCAAGATTCCAGAGATGAGGTGTTTTTCTTGGGAGCTAATACTAAAACCTTTTTTAAACCTATTTCTGCTGAAATTATATCTTCTATTACTATTTTCTCTCTCTTTTTTATTAACCAACATTTTTTAAATTTGGAGCCAAATAATCCTGTTCTCTCAGAGAGCTAGAGGAAGTTGGGGGGCAAATCTTGCTGAAAGTGTCATGTGGGGAGTGATTGTTCTCAGACCCAAGCCTACTGCTTACACAGTATTCTTTTTGTTTGTTTGTTGAGTTTTTTTTTTTTTTTTTTTTGAGACAGTCTTACTCTGTCACCCAGGCTGGACTGCAGGGGTGTGATCATAGCTCACTGCAATCTTGAACTCCTAGGCTCAAGTGATCCTCCTGCTCCAGCCTCCCGAGTAGTTGGGACTACAGGTACATGCTACCGTGCTGGCTATTTTTTTTTTTTTTTAGAGATGGGGTCTTGCTATATTGTCCAGGTTGTTCTTGAACTCCTGGCCTCAAACTATATTCCCCCCTCAGCTTCTTACAGTGCTGGGATTACATGGGAGAGCTTCCAAGCCTGGCCTACACCATGCTCTAATCAGGGCCTGGGAACTACAATATTTCATTTTCATCATTGTCCTGTTTTAGAGTGGCATTGGTATCATTCACGGAAATCCAGGATTCAAGGTCCCCCTTCTTTCAGTTTGCTGCCACCATTGCCATAACACCTTCAGCAGAGATTCCTTTAGGTGGCAAATACTCCAGATTTTCAGTCATCCTTCAGTGTGAATTAATTTTTACCAGTTTGCTTTCTTACAAGAAATTTTTAAATAATAGAAGAAATAGACATTTTAATGTGGGAAAGAAAAAGATTGAGTTTCCATTTTGGAACTTTGGGACAAGGCAGCCCTAGTGCGGTATTTGAGCAGCCAGAGAGCAGCATGAAGACCCAGGCCTTCCACTGGTAGGGAGAGAGACCAACAAGGGACATGATAATTTTCTTGAGGCCTGGTCCTGCCTTTTGCTTCTTTCCTCAGGCCAGTGGCAGCTGCCATTTGATTTCAGGGAAGTATCAGCCAACCTCTTCTCCACACCTCACCTTATATGGAGTGAGGAATCCAGGAGATGAGAGCTGACCACACGATGGCCCAAAGGCGTGTGCAGGGCGGGCCTGAACTGGGTGTGCAGAAGAAACCAGACATTCGTGGGAAAGGCTGTATTCCTTCCCTAGTGCCCTCTGGGCACTAAGAAGGTCTTCAATTAAATGTGTATCTAAAATTCTGATTTGATTGTACATTGCCTGTTCTCTAATTTGCCCCTAAAATCTAGGTTTTTTTAGACTTAGACTTTTAAAAGGGTAATTTTCCTTTTTAAGTCTTCTTAGTTTAATGGAGTCATTTTTAACATGTGAAAGTTTGGTCTTACGAATTTGGTCAATCTTGTCATATCCGACTAAAACAGAGTGGAGCCAGGGAGAAAAAGAACTCAGGGCACCTAACGTCGCTCCAAGAATGTGAGTCTCTGCAAGCTTCATTGCTGAAATTGCCTGCTGTAACCTGAAACCAATTTTATCTAATGGCTGCTGAAACAACCTGCCATGGTTTACCTCACCACCAGTCAAAACCTGCCAGCTCCCAAGACCTTAGGAGTGCCAGTGAACTTGCTCAAAGAACAATATGTAACATTTCCCTTTTTGTAAAACCTCTAATCTTCCCTTGCTCTTTAGACATTCCCCAAATTGCAATTCATTCCTGTCTAATAAAAGTTTTATAAATTTTAGAGATTTGTCTATTTTATTTGACTTTGAAACATGTAGCATCATTCTTTCCTTATATGTGTAAGGTGAAAATTATGCTATTTTAGTGTGCGAGAAAATAGCTTTTTAAAACTTTCATTTTTTCCCCCAGTGAATGGTCTTCAATTTTTTTTTAATGTAAATTTACAGATTGTTTTTTTCTTATTTTCATAAGGAAGCAGTTAGCTGTCTAAATGTAGTGGGATTTGTTTTGCAATGATTTGAACAGAGCTTTAATTTTGCTATTAAAAGAAGTTACTTTGCTTATAAAGAAACGTGGCAGGTTAAAACACGTAAAAATTGGATGTATAAAGTAATATTTACAGATATAAGATGTAATAAAACAATGTTAACTTGGTTTCTTGTCTATGCTGTATTTAGAGATTAAATGATTCCAAGGTGATCATGTTGCAAAATTGTGCTTAAGGCTGGCATGGAAATAGAAACCCTCAATAACGTCTTTGTTGTATTAGTGGGGAATATTTTAGAGAATATCTGAAAGGACTTGTTCAGACTTTTCTCAGAAACAACGTAAGTATTAGTCTTCCATCAAATTCAAAATGAGTATTTTCTTTCATAAAAATCAAATGAGATAAAGCAAAAATAGATCTGATAGTAAGTATAAGAATATGTTCTAATGTATTATTTGTAGGAAGATCATATATTCTTGCCCAAAATTTAGAGATATAAAAATTGGCTGCTGTAAATGACCACCAAGAAAACTGACAATCCGGAAGCTTTAGTTGGTAAAATTTTATATAAACAGCCCATTGATCAAATGAATCAATTTTGCATTGCAAAATATAAACAAAAATATTTATTCTTATTAAAACTATTTTAACGAAATAGTGAAAAGAAAAAATAGGAATTTAACTTTGCTGTGCAAGAATTTGGAAAATCCAAATGGCTTAATTTTATTTGAGCTGGAAAATATTTTCTAGACAGAAATTTATCAACTTGGGCATAATTCTGATTATATTATCTGTACTCAAAAGCATAAAATCTTCTAAAGAGTTGATGCTTGAGTTGAAAATTTGCTTTAACCTCTCTGTTGTTCAGATTGAAACTACGCAGATGGATCCTTCTTTTTGTCTACCTGCCCTATACGCTAGTCAGCATGCTGTTTGAAATAGAAATGGTTCTGGAGGGTAGTCTGCCAAAAACACATGCTATGTTGCTATGCCAGAACACTTTCTGTGTAACGCCATTAAACAATCCTTAGGGAGTCTTTGTCTAGACTTTTTACATTCGTGACAGAGAGGGCCTGCACTAAAATACTAGCCCCTGCTTGAAAATAAATACACCAAAAAAGTAGCAGTATCATATCTACTTAAAAATGATCATATTTGCCATTATACAAGATGCTCTTTCTCCCAGACTGTCCTTATTGAATTTCAAGAGGATCCTCTGCCTCTGTCTGCTGGCTGCCCCATGTTATGCTTTTGGGGGAACAGAGAAGCTACAGGATTTAGTATGGGCTGTGGGGGAGAGCTGGGAGGGTGGGGAAGAAATTAATTCCCCCCCCCCCCAAGCATAGGCTTGTAATACCCACACACAAACAATCTGTAACATGCTCTTTTTTTCTGATAGTTCAATTTGTCCTTACTCCTCAACTCCCATTCCATTTAAGCAACTATGCCCCTCTGTGTTTATTAGATACTTGTAAGTGTACCACAGAATTAACATAGACATTCCAGGTCTAATGCTCCCAGGTGAGCATGACCAGAGTGACAGCTGTCTCAGGGACCACTTGTGTAAGTCAGTGATCAAACTCCAGACGTTCCCCTTACCCAGACCCCTCCTTACACCATAGGAATAGGTGACATTTACATTCAACCACAGAAAGCTTAGGGTGAAGATAAAATCACACGGGAATGACAGATTTATCTTCTACCATTTAGGCTCAATAAGGACTTGAAATAGAGATTGATTAATAGAAAAATAAAAGGAACTATGTTTCTGGAACATATGAAAAGGTTCTTACCTACTATTCAAACAAAGAAGCAATTGGAAATTAATGAACCAGAGGTAGTAAGAAACATTTCCCTTCAAGAAAAACTGGTTTACATTTTTTGTTTTGTTTTGTTTTAGCTGGGTTAGTTCCACGTGAGTTCCCAAAGTGGGAGAGCTGTGGTTCTGCCTTTGCCTCTGGCTCCCACCTTCCGTGGCTCCTTTTCAAGTATCTGCAAGAGAGTGTAGATACTCGAGGGACACACCCTTCGGTGACTCACACCTCTCTTGTGCTTAAGAGCAAACAGGAGCAGACACCTGGGACTGAACAAACGTCGTTCACAGTGCAGGAAGCATGTTGTTTTTACACATAACTTCATCAAAAGTAGAAGGATCTTCAGAAGCCAATTTGGGAAAAACCTAAACTTAGGCAGAAACACCTGCAACTTACCTGCTCTATAATTTTTCTCTGCCTTCCGTGCACAAGGGAACCATAGAGGGAGGAAAATATGCACTATGGATACTATGAACCAGTATTTTTTTATTGGCCCAAGCTAATTAGATGCAATGTAATTCCACAAGGAATCTAAATATTTTGTTACTGAATTCTTGCATAATTTATATTTTGTTTTTATTGTTTTCTTTTCAAAATACTTTAAGATACAATGTATGCTGTGTGCTATAAATGTGCATACATTTAATTTACTGAAAGATAAATTTCATTTTAACCTTAATAAATTCACTTCCTATACATATGAAATCTTGAGTCCATAGAGTTAAATTGCATCACAGATTATAGAATTGTGCTGTGACATTGAAATTATGGCTTATAGGCTATGTGAGTTTCTGTGACATTATGTGACCCATTCCAAGCTAAAGGACAATTTCACAGAAATTCCTGGTACAGTGAAATTTCTCAGTTTTTTCTTAATATGAATCATCACAGACAAGTTAAAGCAGACGTAGTAATATAAGGTTATTTGAGGAAATGCAAAATATAGCTTAAACATTTCTCCTTCTAAGGCATAGAGGAGAAAAAAAGGTAGAGAGGAAAAAAGTGATGTAAATTTTCTTGGAAGCATATTGAATTAGTCACATTTTTGTTCTGTGATTCTAACTTGGTGAAGTGAGTTATATGTGATCCATAAGGAAAGTGGTGTCTCAGAGTTAAACATGAATCTCTTCCTCAGTCTGAATCTTGAAACGCTGTATTCTTCAAAAGGAGGCCCCACTCACCTCACCCTCTTGATCCAGAAATATCACATGTCATTTAGAAGGAATTAGATTTTATTTGTTAACTTAGGCTACCAATAATATCATCAATCACAAATTCACATGTAGAAAATATGTCTTTATTTTTTCATAAAATATGAAAAATTTTACTTTTTGATTTATCTTGACACCCCCTTCCCCCATTTAGATGGGTGGAAAGAATGAAATAAAAATATAATTTTATTAGTCAGATTACAATTAGGGTTTGCCTCACTCTTGCATTCATAGAGCGTACCTGAATTTTGAAGAATATGTGCCACTTCACACAATCAGGAGTCAGAGTGAGGGATCCCTGTTCCCAAGATCTTCAGATCTAGGACTTGTCTCCAACTTCTTTTTTTAATACTATTTTTTACTAATTGAAAGGGTGTGAAGTCTATGCGGCTGAGAACGATTTCTCACACAGTGATAAACTTTTTACAAAAGTTTCTTTATTTCTCCAATAAAGAAAGGGAGAGATAGAGAGAGAGAAAAGGAGGGAGGAGCCATGGCACACAGGAAGAAGTGAGAATGCCGAGCCCCAAGAGAAAGTTGTTTGGAGTTTTAAAGGGTAAAAATGGCTTTTTTTCCCTCTTTGCTTCAGTAGACTGATAACAGAAGCGGCAGTGAAACTGCTGTAGGTGTTTTTTATTTTTCTTTTCTCTGTGAGGCTGGGTTATCTGAGTCCTTGAAATCTGGTGCTGGCAAGAACTGAAATAGGAAACTCGCACCCCTACCGTCCACTTAGGGCTCTTCAAAGCTGAGAAAATGAAGTCAGACATAACGAGTTAGAACACAGGTGTGTTAAGTAAACAAAACAAAGAGTGTCATTGCCTTGTGAGTTTTTTCCCTTACTTTCTGTTAGATTGTTTATTTTCCTCTTTTAGATAGGCTATTAGTAAGGCTACCTTTCACTAACACTTTAAAAAATTATAACTTTTGAATCTAGCCATTTTTTTTCTGACCAGATTTGCTAGGTAATCTAATTAAACAAATTATCTTAGCCAGCCAAAGAAAGTAACTTCCTATCTCCAATCTACACCCCAACATGTACATCAAACACATAACAGTAGAATAAGATCATTATCCTGATAGACGAGGATAAAACAACAAAAGAACAATGATCCAAAGAGAAGGACAAGAAAACAAAACACGTACACACAAACAAAAGATAAACTTCAAGTTTAATGCAATTTATGTTCTAAACAGGTACAATAATTGCTTGACCTAGCAGCTGAAAAATATTTAACTAACTTGGCAAGTAACCTGGATAAGCTGCTTAATTTCTTTGTGTTTCAGTTCATTGTCTAAAATGAGGTTCTTTATTCAGTTATTCAGTCCTTCAGACATTGACAAATATTTCTTGGTCAACTACTCCCTGCCAAGCACAGTTCTAGATGCTAAAGATACAGCAGTGAATCAAATAGGCAAAGTCTGTGTTCTCCTGTTAATTACATCCCAGGAAAGGAGCAGAGAGAGATAATAAACAAATGTACAAATATGTGTAAAACACATCATGTAGCAATAAATGATATGAAGAAAAATAAAACAGAGTAAAAGGCATAGGGAATGACCGGAGATTTTTATTTTATTAAGAGTGGTCAAAGAAGGCCCTTACGATAAGGTGACATTTGAGTAGAGACCCGAAAGAAGTGAGGGGGCAAGCCACGTGGGTATGGGGCAGGAAGGGGAAAGAATGTTCTGGGGGAAAGGAAACAATTAACACAAGGCCCTAGGTGGTATTTTGCTTGGTATGTTCAATAAAGCTGGTGCGGCTGAACTTGAGTGGAAGAGAGGAAGCGTGGGAGGAGTTGCGGGAGGTCGCGGTGGGAAGCCAGATTTTACTTTGACTAAGGTAAGAGCCTACTGGAGGCTTTTGAGCAGAGGAGAGACCTGAGTTATAACAGCGCTTACACCATAGGTTAAATGAGTTAGTACATATATTTTCTTCTTCTTTCTTTGCCTTCTTCTCTTCTTTTTATTTTCTTCTCATTTCTTCTCCTTCCCCTCTTCCTCTTCCTTCTCTCCTTCCTCCCTCCTTCTTCTGTCATATTTTTACTGTTTCCCAGAGTTAGAACTGAATTCGTATTCTGCCTTTGCCACTTGCCGCATCTTCTTTGCATGCCATAGTGGAGGCCTGCATGTGAGTGACTTTGGAAGATCACAGAAAATACATCAAAAAGCATGAACCGGCAAGTGTTTTTGAGAACCTGAGCTGCCAGGATCAACATTTGGCATCTTGTTCCTCTTCCAACAATGGGACTCTAACTTGTCTTCTAACATGTCTTCACAGCCCTGAGTCTGATCTGATTTCAAATCTGATGTTTGCCCTGCAGCCAGCTTACATTACCTTTGAATATTTTGTCTCCACCCCAAGTCAATCCACTCTTGTTACCGTGCTCGGAAAACATCCCCCTTACACAGGACCTGCGTGTCCTTACTAACCTTGTGTCATGCTTTGATCCCTCTATATTTCTTAGTCTAAGTTTTCTTTTCATCCCTGTACCAATAGTCTTAAAATTTTACGTGCTGTTAAGAAAGGTGAAAAATATAAATATTCATGCTCCAAGGAGCCTGTCAAACAAACATACAGAACAATCTTGATGATTAAGCAGATTATAACAAAGATTTAAGGGTGATGTAATTTGGTAATTCATGTAACTTTTATTATAAATTAGAAGTTATCTCAGTTGTGTTTACTGACATTTACTATAAAAAGAGTGAGGTCACTTGTCAAATTCTTTTACTACAGAGTAAATTCTACCTGAGTTTATTTACGTGTTCAAATAACAAGCTTTAGATAATTTTTGGAAGGTATCAAACATGAGTAATGTATGATGTGGCAATTATTAATCAATTTTATTTATTGTTAACTATATCGGCTGTATCTTAATCTACAGTTAACACAACGTTTCCTTTTATTTCCTTTACCCTTCTCTATTTAAAACCAGATGCTTTATTTCACACACCATAAAAGCTCGGTGCAATTCATGTGTGGTGGATAGATATTTATAGTGCTTTCTTCCTGCTGCTGTTGCTTATACCAAACATGAATCAAATAAATGTGCTTGAGATGGTTTCCGTGATAAAATTAATTTATTTTCCATACCTTGCCAACATTAAGTGAAAATACCAGTTTAGAACTAAGGCCTATTTTTTAAAAATTCTATGTTAAAGCTGATAAGGTTAAGCTTTCAGGATAGAGAACAATCTAAATAGCTTTTTAAAAAAAATTGTCTCTATATTTTCTATCCAAAATAATACTTTTTAAACTTGCAGATATTGTCCATGCTCATTTCATACCTCTGTTGGTAAGGAGACTTTTTTTCTTTTTTTTCCCCAAAACCTGGGCAGTTCCAGAATCCATGTATTTTGAAGGATCAATGGGGAGTTCTTTTAAGTAGAGTTATGTATTTGACTAATTTCACTACAAACACTGAGACAGAAAAAAATGGTCAATTAGTGATGGTATAAAATGTATTACTCAATTTGAGACACTTTTAACTGACAGGTCCCTTTCTGGTCTTTCATAGTGATATTAAACAGCAAGTTGGCATGATTTCCGAACTTAGAAATTTCTCAGAGGAATTTTGCTAACTATTTTTTGTTCGTTTGTTTTTGTAAATGACATATAACTCTTGTAAATTTCTTGTCAAGGATTTTACTCTGAATAAAATGAGAGCCCACTGGTGGGTTTTCAGGAGTAGAAAGACATGAGCTACAATAACAGTACCTGTCTCACTGATTGATCCAAAGGTTAACTGAGCCAGTACTTGTGAAATACTTAAAACATTGCCTGGCATAGAGTGAGTGTTCAGGATATGTCAGCATTTGTTTGGATATTTAATATTACCAGATAAAGAGTCAGAACTGGGTTGGAATTCCCAGTTTTACATCTTACTAGATTCCCTCATTTGCATGAATCTAGAATCTGTGAAAAATACATCAAGGGGCATAAACTAGCAAGGTACATGTAGAGCCCCAATCTTCATAAATTTTTGGCATCTTGTCCCCTGTGGTCCAATAATCTAAACAAACAAAAAACCTATCCGATGAGCGAGTAATTGCCTGAGTAGCACGGCATGCAGGTTAAGATGCTCTCTTTTAAGCAATGACAATGATGCTATATTCTACATGATGGAGTTTATGTTTCATAGTAATCCATGATCAAATTTCTTTTATTAACCTAAAATATCTCTGACTCTTTTCATGCAACTAATGATGTTTTTCCCTTTCTGGGAAGAGTAAATCTCTGAGTCAGCTCGTTGGGGAGACACCTCCCCAAGTGAAGGCCCACTCCCTGTCTTGTTCCTAAATGGTTACAATGCTAAAAATCATGTAGAAAACTTTTCAGATCACTATGATAAACTTTATTTGAAACTGTCAAAAAATGGGGTGTTCTACATCACTGTTTCTCAAACTTGAAAAGAGTGTGCATTCTCTAGTTTTTACAGGTAGTTGTTTTATAGATACCCTTTAGGTACATTTGGATAATCAAGTTGTCCAAGTTTTGTATTCTCTCACCACATATTTTGCTGATTCTATCACACATCTGTATGGAGAAAAGTGTGTTAAAACTTCCTATAATGATTATGACTTTGCCTGTTTCTTGTTTTTTTGGCAATGTTATACAAATTTAAAATTTTCATATCTTTTTATTCATTTGATAATTTTAGCATTTATAAAAATTTTCTCTTTATTTCTTATAACATTTTTTTGCCTCAAATTCTAATTTGTTTGACAGTAATACAGCTACATCAGTTTTCTTTTGTTAGGTGTTTGCATAGTGTATATCTCTCCTGTCTCTTTATTTTCATCACATCCCTGTCTTTTTATTTCATGAGTTTCTTGCCTACAACATGTAGCTTGATCTCATCTTGTAATATCAAAAATTCGTTATCTCACAATTGGAGTCTTAAATTTATTTTTACTTAATCTAATTAATTATTGATATAGTTGGGTTTCAGTGTACCATATTGCTATTTGTTTTCTATTAGTCCCTTCTGCCTTTTCTCCCTTATTCCTCTTCCTGACTTCATTTGCATGAATCCAGTTTAAAAAAATTATTTTATTGTATCTCTGAGTAGAGTTTTTGCATTTAAGTATGAATGTATACATAACAGTTTTCTTGAAATGTAATTCACATATGATACAATTCACCTATTTGTAATGTGTGATTGAGTGGGTTTCCCTATAGTCACAAACGTGTGCAACCATCTTCATGATCAATTTTAAAACGTTTTCATCACCCATGAAAGAAACCTCATACCCATCAGCTACAGTCCCGTAGTGCCTCCAGCTTTACACAACTGCTAGTCCATTTTCTGTCTCTATAGATTTGCCTATTCTGAACATTTCTTATCAGTGGAACTATTAATATATAATACATGGACATTTGTGACTGACTTCTTTCACTTAGCATAATATTTGCAAAGTTATCGATGTTGTAGTGTATATCATTATTTAATTCTTTTTTATGTCTGAAAAATATTCCAGTGCGTAGATATATCACAGTTTGCTTATTTATTTATCAGGTAATGGAAATTTTGGTTGTTTCCACTTTTGGGCTATTACCAATAATGCTTCTATGAACATTCATATACAAGTTTTTTTGTGTGGACATATGTTTTCATTTCTCTTGGGTACATACCTGGGAGTAGAATTTCTAGATCACATGATAATTCTATGTTTAATTATTGAGGAACTATTAAAATGTTTCCCAAAGCAATTGTACTGTTATGCATCCCGCAGTAGCTGAAGGTTCTGATTTCTCCACATCCTTGCCAATGCTTATTATCTATCTTTTTGATTATAGCCATCTAATGGGTGTGAACTCATATCTCATTGTGGTTTTAATTTGCAATTCCCTAATGACTAATAATGTTAAACTTTTATTCATGTGCTTATTGGCTATTTTCATATTTTTTTTGAGACATATCTATTCAGATCCTTTGCCTATTTTAAAAGTGAGTTATTTTCTTTTTATTATTGAGTTATAAGGGTTCTTTATTTATTAAGGGTATGCATCCCTTATGAGATATGTGATTTGCAAGTGTTTTCTCCCATTTTGTGGATGGTCTTTTCACTTTCTTGATCGTATCCTTTGATGCACAAATGTTTTTAATTTTGGTGAAGTCTGATTTATCAATTTTTGTTGTTGTTTTGTTACTGAACACACAAGGGAGTTCTGGCCTAAGTCCAGTTGCTTGCTGCACAGGAAGCCAATTACTGAGATAATAAGGATTGCCAAGGAAGAAAGGGAACTTGCTACATATGACATCATCTAGGAGATGGGAACTAAACAGTTAGGCTGGGCCTAACTTGCAGGGAACCATTCAGCCAGTAGTCCAGTGCTGCCCTATATCCTTGAAAAATAACCCAAAATCTTCAGGGTGCTTGCAGCCACACCTAAAGGAAGGAACTCAATGGAGAGGGACTTTCCTGGGGGAAGACCGACAGGTAGACTTTACCATGATGCTGCCAGTCCCTGAAAATTTTCAATATCTGCTGGTCTTTGTTGACATTTTTTCAAGATGGTTTGAAGTTTACCCAACCAGGACCGACAAGGCTTCAAAGCTCCCTAAAGCCCCCTTAAAGGAAATTATTCCTAGGTTTGGACTTCTTTTAACTCTTCAAAGTAATAATGGAGCAACTTGTGTTACCAAAGTTACTTAAGAAATAATCACAATTTCTGGGAATTGACTGGAAGCCGCATTCATCATGGAGACCCCAGTCTTTGGGGAAAACTGAATAGATGAATAGAACTTTGAAGAAGACATTTTTTAAAATTTGTCAAGGGACTAACTTAACTTGTGACAAAGTGTTTTCCCTTGCCCTGTTGAGAATTCAGGTGGTCCCCAGAAGTAAGCTGGCACTTAGCTACTTTGAAATTTTATATGGGAGACCATTCCTAAGAGCTTCCAGTCAGGGCTTGCCTAATAATCCTTTGTCCGAGAAATGGAGGTTCAACTGTATGTAAAACAACTTGGTAATATGCTAACCAGCATTTCTGAATTTGCTTCCAAAAGGCTTCAGTTTCCAAGGGATGTGCCCCTTACTGAAAACTTAGAGGAGCCCACATCCCGAAGATCAACTGAAACTACAGTGGATTGGCCCTTTTGAGGTGCTTCTGACAGCTTACTCATTGGTCAAGCTAGCAGGACTGAAACTGTGGGTTCAACATACTCCAGTAAAACTTGCTCCCTCTGAACTTAAACAAAGGATGAAGTCAGATTGGTCTCGTGAGCCATTAAGTGAACTTAGATTATTATTTTGAGTCAAGCCCTCTAGCAGATAGGATGCACCAGATCCCTAAATTTGGAATTGCAATTGTTCTGTCAGTCCTGTCCTCCTTTGCTTGGAAGGATAATTCATTAGTTTGAATCTTTCAGACTTTTGCTTCTTCAGCTTATTTATCCAAATGTTGGTTAAATCACCTTAAACCTCAGTCAGTCCTGGACCATCACAATCCCCTCATTCAACCAGTGTATAACTTTTCTGATGTCCCCAAAATATATTTGAACATGTTTGAAACCCTAAAGGAGTTGCATATTGGGTAAGGCTCACTTGGCCAATGGCTGGGACTCAAAAACCTCCTTGTTTCTTCTTGGCCTCCTGATGGGGATATTCAGTCCCTATAAATCCTTGTAATTAGAGCAATGGTAAATGAGCATATTCCCCTAATGGGGATCTGGATGAGACCCCCTGTAACCAAAATGTTAGACTCTGCTCAGACTTGTAGAATGGATCTCCTCTAGATGGCTATGACTTGGCCATCACATGTCCTTGGTTAGAAGAAATAGCCTTGCAAACTTATCAGTCATATGACTTCACAACTTGTGCTCCAGAAGGCTATGCTTTGTACACCAACAAGAAGAAGAGCCTTGGGCCTATACATGCATTAAAGAGGGAGATGATGGCCAAGGTTTATTAGGATACTCTATTAATCCTTTCTCTGTATATAATGACTCAGACACCAAACACTGTGCCGGTTGCCTAAAATTGTTTTCATGGACAACTAGGAGAATTATGCATAGAGTAGAGACTCCATCTGGGGAACTCCAAGACAGTACCTCCTAGGAGGGATCCCAAATGGGATGGATATTTCTTCAGGTACACCGTACTACTCAGCTCAACAACACATGCTTGATAACCTATCTATAACCTTGAGGGTCATTGCTAATGAAACCGTAGCTGCAATAGCTGCCCAGCAGGAATCTTTAGACGCTTTAGTTCAAGCGGTTCTTGATAATCACATGGCTATTGATTATATTTTAGCACAACAAGGGACTGTTTGTGTTATAGTTAATTCCTCATGCTGCACATATATAGATACCTCAGCAAAAATAGAAATGTGTATTGATAAAATCAGACAGCAGGCTTCTTCATTGCAACATGTTGGAGAGGATGGACTGGGGCTGGGAGATTGGTTCTCAGGACTCTTCTCTTGGATTCCTTAGGGAATTTGCTCTGTTCTTTTGGGATCCTAAAATTTAGTCTTTCTCTTTTATTAATTATTTTTCTAATTTACCTCACAGTGAATATATTAATCAAATTGTAGGTTGAAATGCTCGAAAACAATAGACAAGTGCACTCAAGTAATTATGTTGAAGACATCAATCATCAACTTAAAACTCATGAGTACTTTCGGCAGCAGGCCTAACATTTTCATTCTTCATATTCCAACTAGGCACTGTTTCAGTAGGAAGCCAAGAGCTAGACTGATGCTCTGACACCCCAATATTGAGGAATGAATGAAAAGAAGGGAGGAGTTGTAATTGGCTCTGTGAAGAAACACAAAATGGCACCCCATATATGTTTCCATTGTAGCTTTCTTAAGCTTTATGTTCTCAGGACAGCAGGGCTTGATGACCAGAATATTATAATATAATCTTTCTGTTTTACTAGCTCTTTTACCTTTAAGTTGTCTCCCAGAAATGGTAGACTCTTCACAGGATAACACCACCAAGACTCACCATCCATCACTAACCTGTGACTTCTGAATTAGACCTCCTGCATGTGTTGCTTTCAAGTCAACATGCCCCAATACGTATAGCCACCTTCCTGAACCCCTTATAAAAACCCCTGGGCAGGGAGATGGATTTGTGGCAGTTCTCCCATTTCCTGGTTGACATCATCTGTAATAAATTCACTTTCTTTCTTGGTGATCCTTGTCTCCATAATTGGCTTTCTGTGTGGCGAGCAACTAACTTGTGGGTTTGGCAACAGTTTCTTGTGCTTTGGTGCCATACCTAAGAATCCAGTGCCAGATCTGAGGTCATAAAGGTTTATGCCTATATATTTTTCTAAGAATTTTACAGTTTTAACTTATATTTAAGTCTTTTATCCATTTTGAGTTAATTTTTATTTAGGATACAAGGCATAGATCCAGCTTTTTTCTTTTGCTGGATTGAATTGTCTCAAAGCCGTTTCTTAGACTATCCTTTCCCCCATTGAATGAGCTTGGTATCTTTATTGTAAATCAGTTGACTATAGATATATGCATATATTTCTGAACTCTTAATTCTATTCCATTGATCTATATAGCTACACTTTTGCCATTACCATACTGTCTTGATTACTGTTGCTTTATATTAAGTTTTAAAATTAGAAAGTTTAATCTAACTTTGTTCTTCTTTTTCAAATTTGGTTGGCTATTCTGGGTCTCTCGAGTTCCCATATGAATTTTAGTATCAGTTTATCAGATTCTGCAAAGAAGCTGGAATTTTGATAGGGATTGTGTTGAACCTAAAATCAATCTAGGGTTTATTGCCATTTTTCCAATGTTATTTTTTCTGGTCCATTTTTGGTTTTGGAAACAGGTTCTCACTTTATTGCCTGGGCTAGAGTGCAGTGATGTCATCATAGCTTACTGTAACTTCAAACTCCTGGGCTCAAGCAATCTTCCCACCTCAGGCTTCCAAAGTGCTAGGATTATAGGTGGGATCCACCATCCCCAGCCTCTTCTGATCTATTAAGATGAGATATTTTTTCCCTATTTATTATAATCCTTAATCTCTTTCAACAATATTTTTTGGTTTTCAAAATATGTTTCATAATTATTTTATTAAATTTATTCCTAAGTTTTTTTTAATTTTAGATGCTATTTGTGAATGGAATTGTTTTCTTAAAGTCATTTTAGATTGTTTATTGCAAGTATGTAAAACTGCAATTGTTTTGTGTACAGTGGTCTCGTATTCTTTGTCTGTATCACTTAGGTTTGTCTCTTTATACTTATATATTCTTGAAATAGATAATTTTGTTTTGGTTTGTTTTGCCCCTTTTCCTAATTGGGAAATTTTTTTAAAAGGTAAGTATATTAATGCTTTTTATATTTATGGATATTAAAGTAATGTTTGGTATTAATGCTTTTTATATTTACAGATATTAAAGTAATGTTTGGTGGTGATATAATTAACCTATTACCTTCTTTTTCTTTTAACATTTTCTCCACCACACAATTTTAGTCAATAATATTATCTTTCGTGGTGTTTACCTTTGTTTTTTAAAATACGCTGAGACTTCTGCTACTTGAATTGTCCTCTTTACATGACATATTTCTGAGTCTCAGCTGTTACAGATAAGGGAATCAGTATATATATTTTATCTCCCTTCTTTTTTCTCTTTTACACTTCTAATTTTTTGCAGATTTGTAATTTTTACATTTTCAGATCATGTATTTCTTACACCGTCTTCCATTACTCTAATCTTCATATCTATTTACTCTTATTTTTTGGTTAAAATAACATTTACATATTCAATACATACACCTATATTCATAAATATAAAATTCTTGCTGACAGTGCTTTAGCTGTAATATCAGCAAGTGATTATTGTTTAGCTGAAACTTGAAATCTATTATTTTCTACAAGTTTGAAAAATGATGGTTTCCTTGGCGTGGCTTGCTATTGTATATTGAAAAAATATAAATATCTTTTCTTTCAGTAATGGTTAACTAGGTTGTTGCAGACTGCTGTGGTTGGATGCGGTTTTGTTCCTGCCAAGACTCATACTGAGATTTGATTACCAATATGACAGTATTGGAAGGCAGGGACTAGTGGGAGGTGTTTGGGTCATAGGGACAAATCCCTCGTGAATAGTTTAATGAGGGCGTTAATCTATTCATTAGGAGTGAGTGAGTTCTCACTCTTTCAGAAATGGATTAGTGTCCAAGAAAGGAGGTTGTTGAAAAGAGTCTGGCTTCCTTGGTTTCTCTCTCTTGTTTCCTCTCACGCTGTGATCTCTTTGTACAAACCCACTCCCCTTCCACTTTCCACCATGAGTTAAAGCAGCATGAGGCTGTAACCAGGTGTAGCTGCCCAATCTTGGACCTCACATAATTGTGAGCCTAATAAACCTCTTTTCTTTATAAATTACCCAGCCTCAAGTATTGTGTTATAGTAACTCAAAATGGACAAAAACACAGGCCAACTCTTAGATATGGAAAAATTAGAACAACTAAAAAGATCATCGGTATTTTTTTTAACCCTTTGTTTTAAGAGTATCAAGTCAGAGAATATTGGAGGGTATAGAGAAGGCAAGCAGAAGGTGGTGATACCAACATTTGACACAATTTTTCTCCATGACTTAACCAATTTGTAAATAATGCATTGAAGTTCAAGCCCCAGAGTCTATTTAAGGTCTATATCAGTCTACTTAGACTGCCATAACAAAAATACCACAGACTGGGTGGCTGAAACAATAGGAATTTGTTTTCCCATTGTTCTGGAGGCTGGAAGTCCAAGATCACAATGCCAGCACGGTTGCAAGGAGGCTTCTTTCCTTGGCTTACAGATGGCATCTTCCTGACCAGTCCTATGGTATTACAGTCCCACTCTAATGACCTCATTTAACCTTAATAATCTCTTTAACGGTCATATCTCTAATTGCAGCCACGTTGTTGGTTAGAGCTTCAACATATGAATATGGGCGGGGGGTAAAATTCAGTTCATAACAAGGTCTATTCCTAGAAATCTAGAATGATATCTACTAAGAAAGGTATTAACAAATTAAGAAATTCATAGTCTATATAAGAAAAAATATATATTTTTTTTTATTCCAGGGTATTGTGAGGGTACAAACACTACAGTTACACTTTATGCCTTTGCCTCACCCAAGTGCGGGTTTTAAGAAAAAATATTTTGATAATATTCTTCAGACTCAGTAATTTCAATGGTCCTATCTTTAAGTTCACTGAATTTTTTTCTTCTTTGTGCTCAAATTTGTTGTTGAAACATTCTACTGAATTTTTCATTTCAGTTATGTATTTTAAGCTACAGAACTTCTATCTGGTTCCTTTTTATAATTTCTATTCCTTTGTTGACATTCTCATTTTGTTCGTATGTCATTTTCCTGATTTACTTTACTGTAGTTTTTCATCCATGTTTTCCCTTAGCTCTTTAAGCATATTTAAGATAGTCATTTTAAATTTTTTTGTGTGGTAAATCTGATGTCTAGACTTCCTCAGGGACAGTTTATGTCAATTTATTTTGTTCCTTTGAAGTCATGCTTTCCTCTTGTTTGTATACCTTGTGATTTTTTTTTGTTATTGCAAATTGGGCATTTGATTATTATAATACACTAACTCTGAAAATCAGATTTCCCCCATTCACCAGGATTTTCTGTCTTTTCACTTGTTAAAAGCTGTAGTAGTCCATCTGTTTTGAGACAATTTCAAAATATGAAGCAATTATTCTTGTTATATGTACTCATTGAAGTCTCTGTTCCTTTAGCTTGTGTTAAGCAAATGCTCTGATAGAGATTTCCTTGTGTGCCAGGAACCGAAACAGACAAACACACACCCAAATTAAAAAAAAAAAAAAAAAAAAAAATTGACTGAAAAGAAAAACAACTACCTCTCCCAGTATATGCAAACTGGCTTTGTGCAGGGACAGCCCTTCACTTTACCAATTAGCTAAGCCTGCTCTGAGCCCGGGGATCACCCTGAGGTGAAAGCTTAAGGTCATCTGAGGACTTTTCTGAGCATGCATCTTGCCTGGGCATGCACCTGTGACTTTCTAAAATCCCCCATGTATATAAGCCACTGCTTTTGAAATTCCTGATTTCCCAGATAGTTTCACCCCAGCTTCTCCTTTGGGTCTTAGATGGTCCATTGTATGTCTCCACTCCTGATCTCTGATCCCAGGCATGTGTGGGTTTGTAGTCCCTTGTAGCTTTTATGAAGAATGCCTACCTCTTTTCCCTCCCTGCATTCTAAATTACGACAGACAGAGCCTAACACGTCAGTCCTTCAAATATTCGCCATCCAGGTTAGAATCGATGTACATAATAATTTGAAAATAAGGTATGTTCTGCTCCCTGTGGTTCAAGGATGAGGGGAACTGGGAACTGAGAAGCTGCTGCTCCAGACCAAGATGGCCCGTGGGCCAGGGAGGGGATGGGAAAGTAAAAACACCACAAACTTCCTTACCATTTAGGAGGTGTTTTCTTCTTGATTAGAGTTTGCTTGGATGCTACAAACTTTGGTTTTTAGAGCTCCCACAAAGTTGGTTTAGATACTTTCCGGTTGTTTTCTCAATGTGTCTATGAAGGAGGGAGAGTTTGGAACTTCCTAGTTTGCCATTCTACTCATGCTGGATTCTACAGAGTTCCTGATTAACCAAATAAATTCTTTTTTTTTTTTTTTATTTTTCTACCCATCTTTTGGTATTTTATGTGGTAGGAAAAAAAAAAAAAAAAAAAAAAAAATCAAAGGAGGTATTGTTTAATGCCCCAAAGTTTAGCTTTATTCCCTATTGAGCCACAAGTAAGATATTAAATCCCGATAACTCAGGCTCAATGATAGCATTTGCCCATAGAAATTATTTATAAAATGTTTTCTGACTGGAGTAATATTTATGTAAAACATCTTATGCATGATTTCCCTGTAGGCTTGGTAAATATCTTTATATAATACTTCAAACGTTTTAATATGTAGTTCTAATACCCTTTACATTTCATTTGAGTCATAAAATTATTGGCTTTCAATTTTAAAAAAGATATACTTGTTTCTATTTTTAAAAATATAATTTAAAATACCAGTAGCATTGCTTTCATGTTTAAAATCATTTTTTAATGTTTTTAGAGATTTCTTGTATTTTTCTTTGTAAAGAAATGACACTTTTTCATCTGAGAAAATATACATGGACATAGGAACTGTTTTTGTGAAGGTAATTTTCAAAATCGTGTTGATTTAATCAACCCAATTAATGTTGTAATTATGGAATATCCTCACAAGTAGGCTTTAAAGTTGGTTTTTGCTTCCAATTACCTTTTCAATTAACTAAGAAGTGCTTCATGGATGAAAATTTGTCCAAATAAGACCTTTGAGAATGAAGGGATCATTTTGAGAGAATGTCAACCAAGAACTTTTAAAGGATTATTTTAATAATGACACAAGGGTAAACATTAGGGAGAGATGAGCTGCTCTATGGTGTTGACTACCCATAAGAGTGTACCAGAATGTCAATGCTCAAACGAGTCAACAACCACTGGATATGATAAATCTTCTTGTGCATATATTTTAGAAATACCTTTGATCTCCTTGTTATACCTTTTTATGTTTCTCTGTTTTTAAAAAATAGATATTGTTATAATAAAAATGATACACGCTTATTATTCAAAAAATGTAAACATTGACAGAAAATATAAATAACAAAATGCCTATCATCCTTAAGTTCTTACCAATCTGAACTATCCCAGTTAGAGATCTTTTCTGTTCTTATGGCAGCAAAGTTTCATCCTCTACTCAGCCTAGTGCCATGAAAGATGAAAAGCTCTGTGTGATCTCCCTACCAAAGCTGAGGTCTCAAGGTGGACACTGAGAACTTCTGCTCCCAGGGGTTTTCTACTCTCAGTGGTTATTTTCTTCGTAATTTTCCATGAAGTATTTGTCAGCTTATCTCAGAATTGAAGGCTATTAGTAGGAAAACTCGGGACTTTAAAAATAATTTATATTTTTTTCTCAGGACTCTCTCTTTGGGGTGGGATGGAGGCCAGAAGCTGCCTATAAAACCATGAATTTTTTTCCCCTTTACTATGGTGTTTGTTATTTCTCAAGGTCTTGGGGACATATGATGAAGTTCCATTCTTTGTTTGATTGCAGCTGGTGAATTTATTTTAACTGGTTCTATCCCATTTTATGATGAGACCAGTTTGAGAAGAAACTATTATGGATTGTCTGGTTCTGCATATATTAGGCTACCGTATTGTAGCTGTATGTACCAACATGAAAAATCTGAGTGGTAAGAGCAAAAGCTCACCTTTTATACACAGGCCTTTTACTCATATCATGCCAAGAATCCAAATGTTTTCAATAATAGATTTTAGAAATTATCTGTCCTCAGTCCATGAAAACAATGGTAGGGTTGAAAAAAATATATTAGCTCAATCAATTTAAAAATATATCAAAGATGGCTTATTTGAATACCCAAAAGCTTAGTTGAATGCCAGCACCTACTTAGTCATTTAGTTTATTGTCATTCTTACTTGCTGTCTCTTTAATTTTTATACAGATGTTCTAGCTGGGGAAAAAAGTGCCAAAAATCTTGATGTTTCAAAAATATTTCCATATGGTAAATATTTTCTCCCAAAATTGATTGCAAATTTAAACATGATTTATTTCTATTAGAGAGGGTGCCAGAGAAAATGTTTTAAAAACATAAATATAAATAATCGTAAATATTTCAAGACTGTATTTTATGATTCTTTTTGTAATGTGAGAGTTTCCCTTTTCGGGAAAGGATGTATTTTTAATCTCTTTGTGAGAAGAGTGAGGAGGAAAAGATTGTTCAAACTGAGAGGACTAGCAAGTCTTAGTATGACATGGATATTTTTCTGATGTTTGGAATTAAGTGGGGTGTTTGAGATCAGAAGACTAAAGGATATTTAATGGAAAAGAAATATACATACAAGGTTATAAAAGGCAACACTTGAAGATGTGGCCAAGGTCTTCAGAAGAAAACTACAGGCTGAAGGCAAGGGAAATGGTAGACAAAGACTCTAAAATATTACTCCGTAAACCAAAACTGGAGTGAAAAATTTATTAAACAAGCTAGTACAGGCAAAAATAAAAATAAAATGCCAAAATTCTTATCTAGAAAGAATATACTCTATGTAAGAGTTTAGAGAAAGTAAAAAGAAACCAGAGCTCTGGAGGCAAAAGCATTCAAGGAAAGAGAATTCAAGCTGAGGGTTTACATTATTTTAGAGCACAGTAGAGTCTACTGGAACCGAGGAAGGCTTTACTCAGGTGCTACAGGAAAGAAATTTTCATCAAAAGAGGGAAAAAGACAAAAGGAGAGGTAAATACCCAGCTGTAATTAAAACATAGGATGAATGATCGGGATAACTTGAAACAGTAAGTGTTGTGCTCACGTGCTGATGTGGTTGCGTACCTGAACTAGCAGTGCGTGCAGAACCACCGTACACAGGTGAGAAGGAGCAGGCGCAGATGTCAGAGTGTGGGAAACACCTAGAATTCAGTGGCAAGACCTTCTTCAGTGCTGAATAAGAAGAGGAAACTGAAATTAATCTAGTCAACAAATCCGATGAGTGTCCTGCGTCCTGTTTTGTGACACTGGTTGATGGTGAATCCTTCTTCGATTTGTGTCCCGGCTGCTGAAGGACAAGACCCACATCTTTATATTTGACCAATTACCTCTTCTTCAGGTCATATGGGTTTTATTTTCTTGTAAATTTGCTAAAAGCAAAAGTAAAAATTGGAACCACCTGCAACTTCAACAAACTGTGATATTTTAAAAAACTCTTAACCTGAAGCCTTCTTGTTACAACAGGAATACTGTGAACATTAAGCCGAGATGGGTCTCAGTTTGTGTGGTATCCCAGTCCCAATTTTTCCTCCTCTTTCTTACTATTTGCTATGCAGACATTGATGACACAGCACCCACTCCTGGAATGCAACCAGGAAAAGGAGGTCAGAGCTGGTACAATGATGGTGAAGGGACCTGTGGCCTCACAGTTCATCATCTGGTGACACCAAGAGTTCCTTTGAGTCGAATTCAAAGATATGGAAAACTGTCACTCAAATTGATCCAGAACCACTGAAAACATCCATTCCCTCTTCTTCCTGGTGTGGCTTCTTGTAGCTTATAAGCCAGAAAGGTAAAAGTGACATTTCTCAGCCTTCCTTGCATTTAGGGGTTTGGCGATAATTTAGGTTCTCGCCATCAGATGCTTTTGGACGTGCCCTAGAAGGTAGATGTGAGGTAGATGCCTGGCTTCTGTCTCTTTTGTGCTTTTCTTCAGAAAATAATTATTTTGAGAGTGCCTTATTTCCCTGCAATGGTTTTCTGATAACTGATGCTTCTTGATTGTGGCTTCGTCCTGATTGTGGCAGTTCCCTAAGTGTGGCAGTGATGATTTAATCCTGGAGTCAGTCACTGCAGAAGTAGCTGCCCTCAAATTTGCTGCGCACTGTGCCTCTGTATCACCTGCTACATGTTCAACTCGGACCGTGTTTCCTCAAGCTGCTTGACAAGTCTGTGAGCGTGAATACCATTAGTGAATATTTTTGCTAAAATGAGGGAAGTGTATTCTGTTCTCATTGAACCCTGACCTATACTGTGTCCTATTCATTGGTGAGTCCAAATATCTACTATTGTTACTGGTCCTATTGGTGCAGTTACATACTGATGAAGTTAAATATTGGCTAACATTCTCGTGGCACTGAAAGACTGGTGAACCGTGCACATTGGCAGGTATCCTAGAGTGAGTGGCTGGCAGTGAGATAGTATCATCCAACACCGAGCCACTTCCCCACTATTGTATTGGGTGGAGACTTAGGACAATTTCTCAGGTTGCAAAGACAAGGTTGATTCCAGTTAGAATGGCCAATTCCAAGCTTTTCTAAATTTGTGCCTGTGAATGTGTGTGGTAAGTCCTTAAATCAGATCTTTTAGGAAGATCGCAAATCTCGTCAAGAAGCCTCACCCCTTCTGTGGTAGGAAGACCTCTGAAATGGTCCCGAGTGAGTCCAGGATCTGAGTATTCATAGTCATATCATCTCCCTTTGGGTGTGGGCTGGACATAGGGACTTTATTTTAACCAATAGAATATGGAAAAGTGTATGAGATATCACTTCTATAATTTGTTTACAAAACATTGCATCATTTTTACAAAACATTGCAACTTCCATCTTGTTTGCTGACTCTGTTGCTTTCTCAGCTTGCACTCTTTGATGAAGCCAGCCTCGGCGTGGGTGATGCACACGCAGCAAGGATCTGAGGGCACCCTCTGACCAACAGTCAGAAAGGAGCTGAGGCTCCCACAGAACAGTCTATGAAGAACTGAATCCTGCCCACAACCGTGCAAACTTGGGAGCAGATCCTTGCTGGCACTATGCTCGCAGCCTGCGAGAGACCCTAAAACAGACAGATTTCTAACTGAAAGGAACTGTGACATAATAAAGATGTGTGTTCTTTTAAGCCACGAAGTTTTGAGATAATTTTTAGTAACAGACGCTTTTTATATAGTTGCATTGAACTGTAGTTTGTTCATTGAAAAAGCACCTTTGTCATTCTGCTGGCAAGCAGAGCACCTGATAGCTTCCAAACCTCTCAGTGTAAAACTCCCAAAATTAAAAGTATTTGAAACAAAATGGAGACACTTCTGTCATTTCAGCCAAACATTTGAAAATTTGAAACTCTAGTGGTTAGGGTAGGGATCGATTAAGAATATTCACCTTGAAAATGACAGTTCTTGGTCTCTCTGTCTTTCTCCCATTCTTTCTCTCTCTCATTTCACTGCTCTCTTAGGTGAACCATCTCAAACTTCAGTCAGTGGTCATGGCAGCATTATTTTGTATCATCATTTTATTAAACATCTAACGTTCCCCCCTTCTAATTGATAATTTATGCTTATATTTCCCCAGTTACTTTTTGAACTTGTTTCCAATTGAGCAAGCTATAAAAATTCGACTCTTTTTTCTTTCTCTCTCTCCCTTTGTCTCTCCGTCTTTCTGGCTCTTGATCTTATACTCTCTCCCCATTCCCTCTGTCTCTGGCTGCAATGAAAGAAGATATCCAAGTCTTTGAAGAGAGAGTAGTTCTCTAGATTGGGATAAAAGCATCCATAGTAGCTCAGCATCATTTTGAGGGGCCTCACTGTCAGACTCAAGAGCTAATCTCAGGACTTTTGTATTATGAGGGGGAGACTCCCAGGTGCTAGGTGTACATGGTGTCATTGGGGAGGTCACACAATTATATCCAGAGTCCTAAACTGCCACTTCTCCAGTTCCCATGTAAGTGGAAATATTACACTGCTTGCCCCAAGAGAATTTGCACCCAAGTCCAACGCATGAGTGGGATCAACCTTAAGACTTCACCACAGTCCTTGGTTATGATATCTACTCCATACTGGCTCCAACACCCGAGTCTCCAAGGAGATTCCTGGACATCTGATGAAGTGGATATGTGGCTGGGAATGGACTCCCACTTGTACTTTTGGGGTTGAACTGGGTCGTTTTGTGTACTCAATCTGGGAAAAAGGGAAAATAAATACCTTGGAGTAGAAGCAGGCATGAATTCCACTAACACAGTGAGATGTAACATAGTTAACGCAATTCACCAGAAGAAATGCATATCCCCAAGTGAGTTGAAATAGCAGTAATCCATGGCTAAGGAATGATGACCTTCGTTTGCTGTTAATACTAACTGACCCTTACGAGGTCAATCTCCTTGCTGCACTGAGACCTTTGCATATGCTTCTTCTTCTACTTGGAATTCTTCCCATTCTCTTTACTAGCTTCTTTGTGCAAGGCAATTTCTATTAACTATTGAAGAATCATCCTAAATGATATGATCTTCCAAACTTTTACCACTAGATTAGATTTCCTTGTGAGGACTTACTCCAACTGCACAATCAGAGCAAATTCACCCGCTACTCCCTTCATTACCAACACCGTCACCATTGCTACCGAGCACTCACTTCCAGGTGTTGCTTGGTTTGAATAATGGGTAAATGAACAAAAGACTTTTACTCTTACTTCCTTTTACCTAAATGATCATAGAATGCCTTGTTCATAAACTTGACCTGGCATACAAAGGGAAGAGCACCCAGTAATTTTAGTTCCCAATGTCTGCTGTGTCTTTGTGCAGCTAAGAGATAATCATCAAAGAGTATATGGTTCTATAATGGATCTTAATTTCTTTTTTGTTTCATACACAACAGAAAGCCTGGGACATAGGCTTATTAAAAGGAAAAGTACTTATAGACATTGGCCTAGGCAAAGAATTTATGAAGAAGACCCCAAAGGCAATCACAGCAACAACAAAAATAAATAAATGGGACTTGATCACATTAAAAACCTTCTGCGCAGTTAAGGAAACTATCATGAGAGCAAACAGACAACCTACAGAATGGGAGAAAAAGTTTGCATGCTACACATCTGATAAAGGGCTGATAACTAGAGTCTATATAGAAGTCAGGAAAATCAGCAAGAAAAAAATCAAACAACAGTATCAAAAGTGGGCAAAGGACATGAACAGAAACTTTTCAAAAGAAGATAGACTAATGGCCAACAAACATATGAAAAAATGCTCAACATCTCTAATCATCAGGGAAATGCAAATCAAAACCACAATGAGATATCACTTATCTCCAGTGAGAATGGCCTTAATCAAAAAGTCACAAAACAACAAATGTTGGCATGGATGCGGAGAGATAGGAACACTCATACACTGCTGGTGGGACTGCAAACTAGTGCAACCTCTGTGGAAAGCAATATGGAGATACCTCAAAGAGCTGCAAGTAGAACTACCATTTGATCCAGTAATCCCACTACTGGGCATCTACCCAAAGGAAAAAAAGGCGTTCTACAAAAAAGACATCTGTACTAGAATGTTTATAGCAGCATAGTTCACAATTGCAAAGATGTGGAAACAACCCTAGTGTCCATCAATATATAAGTGGATTGATAAAATGTGGTATATGTATACCATGGAGTACTACTCAGCCACAAAACACAGTGGTGATCTAGCACCTCTTGTATTATTCCGGATAAATCTGGAGCCCCTTCTACTAAGTGAAGTATCACAAGAATGGAAAAACAAGCACCACATGTACTCACCACCAAATTGGTATTAACTGATCAACACTTAAGTGCACATATAGTAATAACATACATTGGGTGTCAGGCAGATGGGAGGGGGGAGGAGGGGATGAATATATACACACCTAATGGGTGTGGTGTGCACCATCTGGGGGATGGACATGCTTGAAGCTCTGACTTGGATGGGGCAAAGGCAATATATGTAACCTAAACATTTGTACCCCCGTAATATGCTGAAATTAAAAAAAAAATTCTAAAAATAAAAAGGAAAAGGAGCAAAAGAGAATCGCCACTATTCTCTGGGATACATAAAATGCTACCTCTATTGTGGGCAACTGGAGGGGTTGTTTCAGGAAAATATGTCCTTTTCTTATTGTAAATTTAAGCTGTACTGCCCCTGAGAATTAATGTGTGTGTGCACGTGTGTGTAATGCACGCGCTTGTTTGGTTCAGTAGTTACCAGCTGGATGGATAAGTAGGAAGAATGAAGCATCTCTGAATGCCTCCGAGGGTGACAGTCTTGACAGGTATGGAAAGGCTTGAGAAGTCGGGAGTTTTGTGAGAGGAACATGGATCCAAAGACAAGGAGGCACTGCTAGGAATTTGTATACATCGAGAGGGGTCTGCTCTGAAGAATGCGACTCTCGGCACTTATTTTTTTTATTGTAATAATGTTCGTGGTTAATGTACAGTTTTCTCTTCTAGGTTGTAATTCTTTTTATTCATCCCTCAAATGTTTAGTGTCTTATATGTCCTTAGAGTCTTCTGTTTTGGAATTTTGAGACACAAAGAAGAAATCCAGTAAAGAAAAGCAGCCCCTCCCACATTTACAGAGTCCTTTGTGGAGACAGCCACATCGTATTGGGCAGTGGCGGGTGACTGTATGCAGTGACCAGCGGGGAACAGACTTGGAGAAGTGGTCACTAGGCGCACAAACGGGCAGACATGTGAAACCACCTTCTTCCCCAATGTATTCAAGGACGGTGGCTCTTGAATGGATAGAACTGATTCTTAGGTTAAATTTCAATGAAGTATTTTTTATGTATAATTATTTGTTTAACGTTTGTTTTCTCCATAGATGCCCCACGGAGCAGAGGTTAGATGTATCCTGTTTATCATCTATTTCTACTTACAGCATATGACAAATCACCAAATAGATATTTTAAAAATATTTCTCAAATCAGTGAAATGGTAACTATGTTTAGGGCTCAAAGTAGGAGCATTCTATCACGTGGGGAACTGGCCACAATTTAATTTTAGTTAGTTGCAATTAACTGATATTATAACTATTATTTCTTCTAAAAGGCAGTGTGACTATCCCTAACATGATATGACTGCAAAATTTATAAATTAAATTGAATGTAAACAGACAGGTGGAATTATGCATGAGCAGGTAGGTCAGAAACAGTCTAACATTCAAGCCCCTAGAAATAGTAGTAGTTAAGTATTATTTACACTTAGATATACTCACTAAATTTAGAAAAAATGGATAAATGAAATGAAAATCAAATGGAAGATTTCCTGAAGAATGCAGTCATCACAAATTAAAATGTTATTATAATGGAATTATAATAAATTAATCTGAGTTCAGTGATGATCTACTCAAAACTTCTCTTTCTGGGTATAATCGCTCCATTGTGGCCCTTTTTAGCCAAATGTCCACTCCATTTTGAGTCCAAACTGTGATTTAAGAAATGGCCACTAGATGGCAATATATGTTGCTAAATTTGATAGTTTTCACTGTTAGGTCCAAGTTGTAGTTATGAGGTGCACAATTTTCATACATACACAAATTAGATAAGCTCAATGATATACATCAGTTCAAAAACGTGAGAAATTTCAAAAATAGGGTTAAAATAGTTCTTTCAGTAATTTTGGAAGTTGATGGAGTTTTCACTGTTATCAAATACTCCGGGTTGACAACTTAGTAGATTGCTATTCAGTCTTTGTGGTGTCAAAAGGCCAGTGTTGCATGTGAGAGATATTATGGATCTTGGGAAATAATATTGATGTTTTGGCTTATATGTTCTAAATCAGCATTTCGCAGTGCATGTCAATAGCAAGGTTTAAAAGGCTGGATTCATAAAAGATAAAATAGGTTTTTTTTTTCTGGAGGACTTCTCAGAGATTTAATGTTAATGTGTATATCCCTTCTCTTCAAAGAGAAGAATATGTAGAACTTCCTAAATAGAACGCTTTTAATAAAACATTTCCTCAGGGAACATTCCTAAGATAAAATACTGTTCTGAGGATTTCTAAGCATGGCAAATAATATCATTTGAAGTCATTGCAGCATGTGTGAAAATGGAAAATATAGAATATGCGTGTTCAAAACCCAAAGTAATTTTTTTAAAGACTGCAACTTTTTAAACTTAAAAAGGAACCTAATATTCATTGGCTAGCTCATACAGATTAGAAATAAAATATGCTCTGTTCTGCAGTGGATAATGGGAAAATAAAAAAATCCTGTATTAATGAGTCAAAATAGCTGGATATAATTAGAATGGACTTCTGCACATTTTAATTTTGTCATTATGAAAGAGGGAAGTGGGAGCAGAAACAAGAAACTGGGTGTTGATTTCTACAAAAAAGGAAATTCTAAGGCTGTCATGACAGATCTTTTACATCTTCTCTGAAGCTGTATTTCTCACTACAAATCATGTTTGGATTGATACAACTGTTATACTTCAAGATACTATAGCACACAAGTCAGATTCTGTTATGCCCTTTTTACTGGACTAAATTGAGAAATCCCTTGGTGAGGTGTCACTGCGACACACTGGTAGAACTAAATATCACACACACTTTCTCCATGAATGAATCTGCTACCAGTTCCATATGTTGGGCAGGAAAGGATTCAAATCTGATTAATAACCTCTGGTGGATGATTTTGAATTCAGCAAGCAATTTTGATTTATCGTCCTATGCTGCCATCCTGTGGTTACCTGAGAAATGAATAAAGCGAGAAACCCAATGTGTAAAAAATGGTTTGCACCATCTGCTTCTGTGGAATCATATGAAAAAAGAGACTCAAGCAGACATGTGCCTTCTGTCTCCAGAAAGAATGATTTTTCTGTGGCATTCCTTCATTTATTTGTCTCCATCTTCCACCCCTCAGAGATAGGCCGAGTTTGAAATAGTTGCTGCATAATGTATGAAGGAGAAAAATCCTGAGAGGACTTAACGGTGCCGAGAAGTAATTGTCTCTTATTCTTAAATATTTCCATGGGGGGAAGGGAAGAAGGACATCTATTTTCACTTTAATTTTCATTTGATTGGGAGAACTCATTGCTTTCCGAACAGTTTGTCTAAACTAGGCTTTAAAAATTATCCATCATATCCACACAGTAACGTAAAAGCTAAAGCCGATCAGCACAGAGCCGGGCTGATTTATTTTGTAATGCCACTACTCCAGGTTTTATCTTTTTTTATCTTAATGAAACATGCTGCTATTATGCAAGTGTTCTTGCTATTACCTGCAGAATAATCTACCCTGTAATGGAATGAAAGTCTCTTTTAGGCAACTCGAGGTAGAAATACTTTCACTTATTTACAGCAGCTAATGAATTACCTTCTCGAAGAAGGCTAGCTTCTCATCACTTGTTTATAATTTAAAACAAATTACCTGCTCTTTCCTAGTTGTATTTAATGAAAAGATAATTTTAAAATATTATATTAAGGATTAATGTAAATAATATTAATATTTACCATTGTATTAATTGTTAAACCGATTAAAGTCAGTAGTCAGTACATACTTACCAAGAAGTTTGCTGTTAACATTTCTATTTTACATTAACAGATGTGATGAGGTTTACTAAGTAGATCAAAATCATAAAAGGAAAAAGAAATTGAAAGACAATTAGGATTCTAAATCATAGATTCGATTTTATGTTTAATAACTCATTCATACAGCCCTTGATATTGTACTTAAGAAAACATTAAATATTATAATTTTCATAATAAATATTTATTTCTGTCACTTTTATGTTAAAGTATTAACAAGCCATGGCTTTTCCTAATCTAAACGAGAGCTGTGATACTAGTTTGCTGAAGTTTATTTTATGCCATTTATGCCTTCTAGTTATCTACTAAATAAGGACATTATTTGTCAAATATTACTGTGTTCAAAATCTAGTTGGAAAGAATATTGCCACTAAATAAGCCTTCTATCTTTGTAATACAGGTTGAATTTAGTCAACATAATAAAATGAAGTCACCTCATCAATTATAAGTATATAGTTATAATCATTATTTCAAGTTATACTTAATTTCCTCGTGTAGAAGGAAAAAAAAACTATATACATAACCAATGAAAGAGGTAAACAACAGCTTGCTAAATAAATAACACAAAGCAATTTTCCATCAAAGCCTTGGTAATTACTTTGTGGAACAGGCTGCCCTTAATAAAACAATTAATTAATTTTTCCAAATGAATTATGCAAGCCAATATTTTTTCTTCATTAATGTTTTGTTGAAGTAATTAAGTTTTATTAATGAATAACAAAGAAGGGATTGGGTCTTTATTTTAACTGATATATATTAATGTGCTTAACTTGAACTAAATGTGTTTCCAGTATGTAATCAAATTTGAATCAATCAAGCCAATTTACTAGTCAAATGTCCTTTTGGAGCTCCAGCTGCTTCCTGTGGGTGGCTCTTCACAAAGGACACGCAGAAAGTGACCCAGAAGACTCTGTGGTTCTGCCAAGTATCACATCAATTCTTAATTACAATCCGCTTGATTTTCTAAAGGAGACTACTAGTGCCCCACACAGAACTCTATTATCTGATTCTAATTATGATGAATTTGGGTAAAAGCTTAAAATTAATCAGTGTAAAATAAATGGGCTATTAGCTGTGATGCCAATTCCTTCCCCAAAGAACTGAAAGAACAGATAAAGTCACGGCCATCTTAGTTCTGCAAGAGTATGAGCACAGGCAGGTATTACTGTTCAATTTCCGAATGATGTCTGGCCTATAATTATTAAAAGAATATATGAAGATGAGTAGCTCATCTTGTTTATATATCATTGTTGTCTACTGAAAACAAAAAATATTGGTTACTGAATTACTTGACATATGATATCATGACCTGTAATCTTTCTCCTGAGACAAAACCTGACCATACTCTAATATAATCTGTGGACTATCTGAGTAGGAACACATTCATCGAGACACCTGTCTTTGTCAGTGGGTATGTTTTGCTTAAATGTCAGTACTTACTAATAAATAAAGTAGTTCTTTACTTGGTAGTTTTAAAATAAAATCAATAGATTTAATGCAATTCATATGAAAATTCCAGCGAGGGGTTTTTTTTTTTTTTTTTGTAGATATAGACAAACTTATACTCAAATTTCTATGGAAGGCCCTAAAACAGCTTAAAAACCTTGTAACTTTCCTGTCTTCTTATTTGCCTAGTGGGAAGACTTCGTTGCTATTACTACCATGCATGCCATGTTTTGCCTTCAGTCGTAAGGGCTGGATCCTTCCATATCTTACTCTCCCTGGAGCAGCCAGCACTCTTTGAATCAATGGGAGCTCTTCGGTCTACAGAGGTGACCGTAACTAACACCAGTGATATTTCTCAGTTATCTGCACTCTTCAGAAAGAAACTTCAATATTTCTCATAAATACAACTTTCTATTTTCCAGTTTTGTAGCCCTGTAATGAAGCATCAAGAGTTTTTAATTATGGGGCACCACATAAAAAACAATAGCATATCAAAATCAACATTATACTTCTGAAAAAGCAATGAGTGCTTTGAGATTCATTTAGGAAAGCTTGAGTAGTTCAAGTTTGGTTGTGTTCCTGTTATGACATTTATAATGACAAGCCATCTGGATGAAAAGCAAAAGTTCTGTGAATTAACCAGATGTGTCCAAATATCTAAATTTGCAGCATCATAAGACTGACAATTTTTTATCTGAAGCTAATTAGTGTCTTGCCTGCCTATAAGATTGGAGGATTATTATACCACCAATCGTGTGCATCACTCAGATGACATTTAGCCATCATGCCTTGATTGTAAAGAGTTAGTAGAGGAACAGTAAGAGTGGAACTTTGAGAGTTAGACAACACCTGGTTTGATTGCCACTTCTGTCTTCTGTTAGCTGGGCATCTTTGAACAGATTAGGAAACTTCACTATTCAAATTCTGAAACATCTACAGTACAAAAATTTAAATCATGTCTACCTTCTAGTTGATATGAAGGTTAAACAAAGTAATACAGGCATCGTCTTGCCTAAAGTAAGTATTAAATGAAAATTAGATATCATTATTGTATGCGTGTTTTTTTATGCCCACATATTAATGTCTTTAATGTCAGGGACTGGCTTAATATCTTTCATAGTGCCCAGTATGCAGGAAGTACTCAGTAGATATTTAATAAGTAAGTGTAAAAAAATGATCTTATGTTTTATAAGTTCCCCCTTTTAATATAGAATAGGTTTTAAGTCCTCCAAGTTCTATCTCTGAGAGCTTCCAGCAACTGATTATGTGGTCTCCTTTGCATAAGGAGGTCACAGCAGATACATTTCTTCAGAGAAGGTTAGTTGAGAAAGTAAGACATTTCTTACCATCAAAATTAAAAACAATGTCAAAATAGCTCACTTTACTTTCCATTATTATGGATAAAAAGTCTTTCTACTACAGATGAGTATAGTGAGGTTTAGAAATTTGCTGAAAGTTGCCCAGGTAACAAATGGGAGAAGTGAGATTTGAGGCAGGTATTGTCTAACTCCCAAGATCCCATCATAACTCTTGCCTTCCACAAATACCTCACAATCAAGAAGTGATGGCTAAATGTCATCTGAGTGACACACGACTAATGGCATAATAATTCTTCAATCTTACAGTTAGGCAGGAGACTAATTATCTTAAGATAAAAATTCTATCAGTCTTTTGATGGTGAGAATTTGAACATTTAGATATTTAAATATTGTTACATTATTATAGTAAAGGCATATATTCTACATAATGAAATGCATTCTTTTAAACAGGTTTAAGACAAATACATAAGGTTGAATTTTATTTTATTTATTTATGTATGCCTCCCATATGCACGTATGTATCTCTGAAGCTCTGTAGATACAGAAATGAATTACATGTTTCTTGCTCCCAATTGGCAGACGGACAGAAAGAGGTAGTCAAAAAACCAAACAATTAAGATACAACTGCAATGCAGTATTGTAGATAGGCACTAGATATAGACATGGCAATAGGATGGAGTGGTCAATTCTACCACAGGGAGGGAAAGGCAGGCTCACGGCAGGTATAACAGAGACCGTGATACTCAAGCTGAGTATGCAAAGAGTAGACCTTCAGCCTCAGGACCAAGAAGCCCATTACAGATAGGGGGGCATGAAAAGCAAAGACAAAGGCAAAAAAAAAGAAATCATGGTCCATTTTGATGAACCGTAAACAATTCAGTTTGATTGTGATGCAGGAGAGCGCAAGGCGAGATGAGATTATGGTGAGAAATGGCTTTGGGGACAGATGATGGAATGCTGTGCGTGCTGTGCTTTAGTGTGCAGACGTAACGCTGGAGTTAACATCAACCAACGAAAGGTCTCAAATACAGATTTTAAGAAAGATCACTCTATTGGAAATAACAAGGACTGGAAAGACTGAAGACTGAGAGATCAGCTAGGAGACTATTACTAATATAGAAATCTAGTTAAAGGGAGATTATGGCTTAGATGAGTGGTTCTCAGTGCTGGCTACATGCCAAAGCATCCCAGGGAATTTTATAAAATTACTGATTCCCAGGCTCCACTCTAGACTCATTAAATCAGAATCTCCAGAGGTAGAAATCGGCACTGGTATTTTCAAAAAAATTCCCCAAGTGATTGTAATATGCAGCAAGTTTTGAGACCCCATGGCCTGGATTGTGATAGTTGCAGCAGAGATGAAAAGTGGGAGTTGAATGTGAGACATTTGAAGGTGTGAATTGCAGAGCAGTGCCTTTTAAACTTTTCTCTGTATAAGAAAACCCAGAGGATCTTGAAAAATTTGGATGCCGAGTCAGTAGGTCTTAGGTGAGGCCTGAGATCCTGCTTTTTTAACCAGCTCATAGGTGATGCTTCCAATCCTTGGGCTGTATCTTGTGGAGTATGATTATGCGTTTTGTAGAGAAGAGAGAGAAAAAAATCCATTAGTGCAACCTCTGTGGAAAGCAATATGGAGATACCTAAAAGAGATACAGGTAGAACTACCATTTGATCCAGCAATCCCATTACTGGGCATCTACCCAAAAGAGCAAAAGTCACTCTATGAAAAAGACACCTGCACTTGAATGTTCATAGCAGCACAATTCACAATTGCAAAGATGTGGAAACAACCCAAGTGTCCATCAATACATGAGTGGATTAATAAACTGTGGTGTATGTATACCATGGAGTACTATTCAGCTTTAGGAAACAATGGTGTCATAGCACCTCTTGTATACTCCTGGAAAGCGCTGGAACACATTCTACTAAGCGAGGTATCCTAAGAATGGAAAAACAAGCACCACATGTACTCACCATCAAATTGGTATTAGCTGATCAACATTTAAGTGCACATATAAGAATGACATGTATTAGATGTTGGGCAGGGGGAGGGGGGAGAGGGGAGGGAGGAGGAGGGGACGGGCATATGCACAAACAACGAGTGTGATGCGCACCTCCGGGGGAATGGACACACTTGAAGCTCAGACTTTGGGGGGAGGGAGGACAGGGGCATCATACGTAACCTAATCATCCGTACCCCCGTAATATGCTGAAATAAAAAAAAAAGAATGGTTTCTTAATTCTGACTAGGATGACTAAGGGAATCTGATAATACAATCTTGGAGAGATAACATGAATTCAGTTTTCAGCATATTGACTGTAAATGTACCCATGAAAAATATGAGAGAGCTTGGTCAAGGTGTCTGGACAGGAAATGAAGGTGTGTATATCATCAGTCTACTGAGAGTCGCTGAACCATAGGAGTTGATAAAAATGCCTGGGCATAGTGTGAGCGTGAGATGGGCTAAAGACAGATCCTGAGAACAGGAAGCTGAAAACACTAAGGGGCAGGTTAATTGCCAAAGGAAAAAAATAATAAGATTTTCTAGGCTAGAGGAGGATAACCAGTAGGACTGTAGTGTCACAGAAGAGAGAGGAATTCAACGAGAGAGTGCTCAACTCTGTCAAAACCCACTTGAGGGTCCCTGTAAGATTACTGAAGGTGGCCTAAGGAATTTCCAGTCCTTGTAATGGAAACCTGACCACAGTGAGTGGACGAGCACGTTGCAGGCAAAGAAATAAGACAACGTTTCTCAGAGATGCTGACTGGGCTGTGGAGGGAGGAGGAGGAACCAAATGGGAAGAGGTGGTCTCAGGGGTCCAGGGAAGGTTCCTTTTAGTTTTGTTAGTTTCTTTTCTCTTTTATTATTAACTTGTTTAGGCATTCATTTTAACCATCTTTCTTTCTGAGAGTTGGTTTATTATCTCTTTTTCACATATAAAAAATACATTTTTAATTGATTTTGCCCACACTCCTGATCTTAGTTTACATGCTGCTGCTAGGTCAAGTCACCAGATACATCCTTAACATCTTCCTGTTACTAATTCTGTTCTTAATTCTGGGTATAAATTATTCACAAATGGCCTTTGAGTTCTTTTAACATAGTCTACTCCACTCTCCACTTCGCAGCTTCACCGACGGTCTTGTTTCCTCCTCTCATGCAAGTTCACCTCACGGCATCTGTTTTAGCGCTTTCTTTCTCTCCACAGAGCCCGAGCTGGCAGCAGTTTCTCAGGACTGCTCTTTTTACCCAGAGTGCTACAGTCTAACACTTCAGGGCAGGTTTTCATCCTTTAATGTACATTAGAATCACTTTTAAAAATACAGATGCTTGGGCCTCATCCCAGGCCATTTAAATCAGACTCTCTGAGGAAGGACCCAGGCCCCAGCGTGCACTTCTTATGTGTGGCTGATGGGGTACAGGAAATGTTACCCCCAACTATGGCACCTTGGCATTTGAGAAACCAGTAGTAGAAGGAAGGCCACTCTCACCTTCCCCTGAGGGAGTCATAAAACCCAGGAAGGTCACTCTCTCACCTTCTCCCTCCCTTCTCCTCTGAAGACCCTCATGTGAAAGGTGTCCCGCCTCATACCTGGAAGGAAGGAATGTCAGACACACAAACACACACACACACACACACACACACACACACACACAGACACCAAGAAGAATCTCAGCAAACACACCTTGTCATGTTCCCTTCAGTTTTTTACCATTAGATCATACCCGTTTTATTCTCTAATCATACTTCTGCTGACTATCCATAATGATGTAGTTTTCCTTGGATCTTTTGTTATGTTTTTCTCTTGTTAATTTTAACAAGAGAAAAACGTCTTGTTAGTCTGTCTTTTGTTATAGGAGAGTCAGCCATGAACATTATGATGGGTGAGAAAAGAAATCTGTTCTCTCTTACACGACCAGGTTTGAGAATCTTTGCTTTATAGCCACTGGGACTTTGTTTCTTCTGCACAATTTGAAGAAAACCAAAATACCTATTTTAACAAGTTAACATGTTTCTTCCTATATATGTAGATGAACATATTGATCTTAGGAATGTTATTCTTGTAATGTCACAAAAATGTATTGAAGGAAGACAGAATGATCATAAGCAGAAAGTTTAGGGCTGAGATAATTCCTTGGAAGGAAATGTGAATTAAGATAGGAAGTGAAAATGAAGGAAATGTCTGGAAACAATGTCTGGAGATCTAAGACACTAAACAGAAGCTTGAAAAGATACTAGCATCAAACCAGAAGAAGCTGGAAGAGTGACAATAAAATTGTACCTAGGATATGGTCCCCGGGGACAGATGGTTTTATGGAGTTCTGTATTTATAATGAGTTGGAAGAAAGTTAGTTTGGAGTGTCAGGTGGATTTAAGAAAAAAGTCTCTCCTTGCGACATGAAGTTACCTTTGAAATACAAACAAGGATAATCTTGCTTTCAACTAGAACTCAAGAAATAATTTATCCAGGCTGGAGCTAAACCATATTAGGAATGAGACAGCAAGGTTTGCTAAACCTTTATAACATGGTTCTTTTCTAGTAATTTGCTGACATCTATTTCGTTTGTACCGTGAATGTCTACTGCACTGGACAAAGGTAAATCTTTCACTCTTTTTGGTTGATTGCTGCTAATGGAATAGGAATAAAAGATGTTGAGATTTAAGCTGAATTCCAAAGTGAAAACTAAACAGAACTTCCTGTGTTCTCTTGGATGACGGTGGCATCTACAGACAAGGAAGAATTATTCTTTCGAAGGAGATTTTGGCATATTTAAATTGTTTTATCTTGTAGACAGCCTTTAAGATACTTGGGTATGAATGACAAACAACTTCTCATTTCAGGGTGTAATGATTCATATTAATCTTATGTTTGAAATGTAGATGGTTTAAGTGAAGTTATATTTAAACTCCTATTTCTGGCTCTGTCTGTGACCATTGATTAATTTGAAGAGTTTGTTTCTACTATGAGACCAGATGACCCATCAGTCAGTTGCTAAATGATCACTGCAATTTATACAAGGGCATTCAAAATTGTATTTAGTAAGTCCAAATGACCATTTAAAACCACAAAATGTAAATGGCCATTCACGATGGAACAATTGCTTAGTTCTCAGTTATATAAAAGCCAAAAAAGTATAATCAATCGGACAGAAAGTTAATTCAGGGCAGAACTAATGGAGTGTAGTTTTGGTCACATTGCAGTCAATTTCAGTAGTTTTCAGTCTTTTAAAATTATTGAAATTAAAAATTAGAAAGTGGTTAAAATCCATTTTAAGTTCCCTTAATAGCAATGTTACAATATATTAAAGATAGATGCTATTAGCTCCTACAATTACTCCACATTTATCACAGTAATTATGAATGTGCTATTGTGTTTACTGTTGCATTAATTTGATTATAAATGCCCAAAAATGGGTTTTATGAAACACTTCTTTGTTGGTAAGGACACATTTAGTATGAACATATCGAAACTTCATAATTTGTTATAACACTAATATATAATCATTATAAAGAGAAAAGTTAATACTAAAAAATGAGCAATTAAATCTGAGGAATTAGAATTTATTAGATGGTTAATCATAATTCGTACTGACATAAAATAATTTAGCTTAGAAATTACTGCTTACTCATTGGGAGAAAAGATTTTACTTCTCAGGCATTTTTTTTTTTTTTACTCTAGACAAATATTTTCTTGTTTGTGAAGGAAACAACATATTACATGACATATATTTCTCCTGATCTGACTCTCATTGACAGTAACTAATTGATTCTCTAGAACTGCCCTGGCCAACACAAGTGCCACATGTAGCTACCGAGCACTAGACATGTGGCCCATCCAAATTGAGAAGTGCCGATCTGGATTTTTTCAGACTTAGTGTGGCAAAAGGGATGTAAAATATCTTATTCGTATTGTCATATTGATGACATGTCGAAATAATAATACGTTGATATATTGATGTAAATAAAGACGAGAGCAAACCAGGAGAGGCGTATGGCAGTCAGAACAGTAGAAGCCTGAGAGCCATGGTGAAGATTTTGAAAGTTTTTCATAACTGATTAAGAAGATATTGACAGGTTTTGCAAAGGCAGCAACATAATTAGCTTTCAAAGGGATCATTTGGTTTCTGTGAGAATGGAAGAGGGGAGGGGTGAGATCAGTGTAGAAACACTGGGATTATTGTGTTTGTCCAGGGCTGGAGTGCAAGGGGTGGGGGTGAACAGGACTTATAGCTTTATTTTGAAGATGGAATAAAATGAACTAACAACAGAAACAAAGTGATAGTGAATTTTATGAGTCAACTTGACTGGTCCACAAGGTGCCCAGATATTTGGTAAAACATCATTCTGGGTGTGTCCCTGAGGGTGTTTATAGATGAGATTAGCATTTAAATTGGCAGACTAAAGCATATCACTCTTCCTAATATTGTGTGGTCCTCATCCAATCAGGCGAAGGCCTGATTCTGACCTTTCCCAACTGCTGACCCTTCCTGGGTAAGAGAGAATGCATCTGCTGGACAGCCATCAGACTTGGACACCAGCTTTTTCCTGTCTTCATTCTCACATTAAAACATGAACTCTTCCTGGACCTTGGGCCTGCTAGCATGTGGCTGGGAATTAACCCATCAGCTCTTTTGGGTTTGCAGCTTGCTGACTCACTCTGTAGACCTTTCTGTCCTCCATAATCATGTAAGCCAATTCTTTATAATAAATTGCATGTATAATACATGCACACACACACACACAAACATCCTCTTGCTTCTGTTTCTCTGGAGAATCCTGACTAATACAAGCACACATCTGAAATGTGCTAGTAAAAAGTCATATTGAGAAAAAACTGTTTGGCACGCAGTGTTCAGATTTGCTCTCTATTGGCCTAACTTATGAATCTCTTAAAGTTCAGTGTCTCTAGGTATACAGCTTTGCAAAATATCAGAAACCCATTTAGTTGGGTTTTAGGATAACAAACAAGTCTTTCCGAAGTACCTCTACCCAACATCTCTTCTAAAAATATAAAGTCATCTCAAGAACTCAAGAGCCCTACTTATTTGCCGTCATAGAGAAAACTGTGTCTTACAGGGTGAAGGTGATTCTGTGTCCTATGTTATTAATCTTTATGAGCCCAATGAGCACCAAAATTCAACAAGAGAGTAAAAACTAATTATCCAAAGATATGGGGGGGAAGAATCCATGCCTTCCATGACTCTTAGATATTCTGCCCACTTGGAGTCTTTGAATCCAGACTGCATCCCACTCAGTGGCCTGCTTAGAAAAATGAATACAACACCAACATTTTTACTTTGAGTGCCTCAGTCACTATTTAACATTCCATCTTCATATACTGTCTACATTGTTAAATTGCCTGAAACTGCAGAGCAGTCAAGCAGTACACAAATTAAGCCACAAAGTAATCGGATTTCAATCACTAAATATTCACAGCTCAATTAAGTTATTTACTGAGATGTTTGTCTTAGCTGTTGAAATCTCCACATATTTATAGCCACTTCACACTAACCTTTTAAAAATATCCCTGTTGTGAAAATAAAAAGCCACATTTGTTTTATAAGGTGGGTTAAAGTTATGGCTCCAGGTATTTAAAAATGAATAAAAAGTCAATTACCTTCCAGTTTTCCAAGAGTATGATTTGGTATCTATAATAGAAAGCTGACTACAAATTGCCTGATTATGCTTTTGTTTCCAAAAAAGAATATTTAAAAAAAAAATGTGATCCAAGTTACAATCTAATCTTCTGTTCTTCCTTCCATTTTGAGATGTTATAGATGGATCGTATTTCTCAGATTCAGCACTTCTATATTCTGCTTCCTATGCAGCCATAAAATTCTGACAGTGACTCTGGATAACTTTGTTCAATTCAACTTCTGAAGTTTCATTTCCCTAGCAGCAATGAGGGGATAATAACAGCTACCTAAGACAGGGTGGTTCCAGCACTGTTCATCTGATAATGGTAAAAGACACTTCTGAATTTTCGGTAAAAGATATGTGCTAACGTATTTATAATACGTAATAACACTGGCTAATATTTAAAGCAAGGGCTTGCTAAATATTAAACACCATTTAAAGTACTTTACAAATACTGCTTTACAAAACACCTATTTTTAATATCCATTTTACAAGTAAGCAACATTTAGGCTTGAGGATGTTAATTGTGCAGCTTAGTATTAGCTAACAAGAGGCAGAACAGCATACTCTAACTAGGTCTGTCTGAACCCACTGTTTTTGCTCTTAAATATTGCACTTTATTGATTCTCTGATCCCCAATAATATGACTGATCATATGAGTTTCTCATTGCTGCCACAATAAGTCACCACAAATTTGGTAAATTGAAACAACACAAATTCATTATCTTAGAGTCTGTCTGCAGGTCAGAAATTTAAAAATGGGTCTTACAGGATTAAAATAAAAGGCTGAGTTCCTTCCAGAGGCTGCAGGGGAGAATCCTTGTCTTTTCCAGCTTCTAGAGGCTGCCAGTGTTCCTCTGCTTCTGTGGTCCTTCTCAATATAAAGTAACATGTTCACAGATTCTGAGGATTGGTGTCTGTGGTGGCCACTATTTTGCCTACTATACTCACATTGAAATAAAAAAAATACATCTTAGAACGTGTCTTGGAAAATGGCTACTAACTCTATGGATGGCAGTAAAATATCTTATTTTAGAATGGTCCAATTCAATTGGTGTTTTTCTATGATGAAAGCTTGATTAATATGATCACTACACTCTGTGAATCTGTAGGTTGCCTATTTTGGCCAGCAGGAATGTCAAACTTAACCGTGCAAGGCTCCTGCTAGGAGATAAATTCTTTCATCCAAGCACCATCTGTGTAGGGCAACCCTCTAGCAGTTTACACTCACCAGACTGGGAGAATTTCTTTTATAATCATAGCTATATCATACCATTTAAAATTTACTACGCAAAATACCCCTGGTGAAAGGACCATGTGTTAATACTTCATTACCATATTATAGTCATTCAGAAAAAGAATCATTTAAGGTAAGAGTAAAGGAGAGATTTGAATCTATATATTTTTTAATATGTCTTAGAATTAGAAGATATTTAGAATATTGTGAAGACATTTAGGATATTAGAAGGTATTTTTGGGATTGAAAATACCATTACTGTAAGGGTGTTTTGTTTCTGTTACTTAAAAATAAATCTACTATATCCAATCTAATATATATTTACAAAGCGATACATATTAATTTTTCCACGAATAGCTTAAAGGGGAAAGATTATCACTATTGTCATTATTCTTTCAATTCTTAACTTCATATAGTAAATTTCTGTCCTTCATCATATCCTCCAAAATGTCAATACAAGTAACAACATTTTGTTACATTCTGAGGGATGATTTCAATTTTCTTTACCTTTTCCCCTTCTTTTATTCCCTTCCTCTCTCCTTTCCCTTTTCTTCCTTCTCCTCTTCCTTCCCCCGTTCCTTCCTTTTTCTTTCCTCTCTCTCTCTCTTTTTCCTTCCTTCTCTTTTCTCCTTTCTTTCTTTCATTCATTCTTTCTTTCTCCTTTCCTTCTTTTTTCTTTTTCTTTCTTTCTCCCTTTTCCTTCTTTCCTTCCTTCTTTCTTCCTTCTTTCACAGTACCTCTTCCTGTGACATATTTAAGACCAGATACAGTTTAAACATACATAGTCAGAATCTTTTTATGTCCTCCTGCCTAAGATTAACATGACATTACATTTTTCCCCGAATTTACATATGGGAGGATTTTCTTTTTCCCCCACTGCCCCTGTAGCTGGGACGTGATATTTGCCAATTTTAATTCTGGCACCAGGCAGTCCCAGGTTAGGAAAACTAAGGGAGGAAAAGGCTTTTTGCCCTGAATGTATTAATAATTCAGAACAGAGAAAGAGACAGACGTTTTAGCACAATGGACAAAAGGAATTCCCCCAGTCCATGCATCTGAAGCCCCTCCTCAGCCTCAGAGAAAATGAGACTAGTGAGGCTGAGAGAAGAGGAGGGAGCCTGAAGGGTGGGAGGGAAGGAGAGAGGGAAAGGGTGTAAGAGCTTCAGAGACCAGTGAGGAGTGTATTACAGAGAGCCAGGGACCCTGGAGGGTTGGGAACCAGGCTGCTCACACAGGTGAGGGGCAGGTGGGTGAGTTGCAAAGATTCTGTGTCTAAGGAGGACTCTATACATGTGCAACCCACGGCTTGAGCCTGAGGTTAAGAGCTTTTCTGAATATCTTTTTGGACTTAACTCTTCTGTGCTCCTGAGGAACAAAACTGAGGTTTTGTTGTTATTATCGTTTTCATTTTTTCTTTACAGGAAATAGATGTGCTGTCCTGACTTCCCGATGTTAAGTATGTAGTAAGCGGTTACATAAGCGTTCAACTTATGAGACATTATATTTCAAAGTAAAAATGCTGCGTTGGTGAAGGGATTGGAACATGATTTGATCTGTCAGTGAAAACAAAAGTGCTATTGTCATATTTTCCTCTTTGAGGCTGACAGTACTGATTTCTTCCTATAACAAGAAATGTGGGAGCTGATAAACAGATGCTGGTTTTCCGAATCCCAAACTGTTTTCTAAAGTTGCTGAATCATCTTGCTATGCTATTAGCCTTATTTTCTCTGAGATAAAATATTAAAAAGTCTTACTTTCTTTTCAGGGGAAATAAAAGTTCCTAATGGGAACTTAGAGCATGTTAGAATTTAGGGCAAATGTGTTCGTGTTTTAAACTTTCAATAGAATGGTAATATAATGCGTTTTAATTATTTTCATCTCTCATATGCCTCCCCATAACAAAGCGTATACCCCATTAGAACAATGGCTTTAACGTATTATATTTATTTGCTTACATGCTTACCTTAGCAAACTGAGATTTCAGTATCTATTACATAAGAGAAACTAAACAAGTATCTCTTGACTAAATAATTAAAAATCAGCTATCTTATGGCACTTCAGATGTGCGAGTTACTAAATAGACCCTGTTAGGGGTTGAATTGTATCTCCCCCAGCAAAAAAGTATGTTGAAGTCCTATCCCCAGTACCAGGTCACTGCCAATGTAATTAGCTAAGTTATTATAAAATGAGGTCATACTGGAGTATTGTGGGCCCCGAATCCAGTATGATTGGTGTCCCTATAAGAAGATGTCCAAAGACAGAGACATACAGGGGAAATGCCATGTGACAATGAAGGCAAAGTTTATAGTGCCTACAAGTCAAGAAATGCCAAAGATTGCCAGCGACTGCCAGACTCTAGGAAGAGGAAGGACTCCCTCCTGCAGGTTTCAGAGGGAGCATGGCCTGCCAACACCTTGATTTCAGATTTCCCGCATCCAAAACAGTGAGACAATAAATTTCTGTTGTTTTAAGCCATCCAGTTTGTGGTACTTTGTTTTGGCAGCCCTAGTAAATTAATACAGACCACTCCACAAAGTCTTAAGGAACATTTCTTTTTTGTTATGATAAACTAGTATATTTTAGAGATGGGGGCTGTTGTGAACTTATTTAAACTAGCTTAGTGGTTTATATTGATTATATTTCCTTCTGCAGATATCAGTAACCTTAGGTTTGGAGGTAGGTGATGGCTGCAGGCTTCCTACACAACCTCACCACCTGATTGTATAATATGTTAAAATAAAGCATGATGCAGACCAAATTCTGCACATGTAAAAACATGTATGAGAAAGCAGGCAAAAAAAAAAAATCATTCATGTTGTTCTTATAAGCTCTATGAGGTCCCAGCTGTCAGCCCTTTTAAGAACTCTGATAAGCATCTTCTATAAAAGGTTCACTTGAGTCAGATGCAACAATATTCTACTAGAGTATTTTCTCCCAAACATTTTTATCTCATGACACCCTCAGCAATTGATAAGCTGTGGTGAAAGGATGAGGTTACCCAAGTCTAGGGATGGTTGGTCCATGGGCTTTAGTCACTTCAGGCTCTATTTGGGAGCCCTGAAGTTCAGCCTTCTCTGTACGTTTCTGAGTAGAAGGCTGAATAGAGCCCTAAGTCATAAATATCACGCATTCGATGGGCTATTGGGCATATCAGATTCTTCGGCAGTGCTCGTGCCTTGTCCAAGGGGCTACCAAGCCTTTCTAGTCAATACACACATCTTAGACACGATTCATTTTTATCGATGAGATAACATTTCTAAATCCCTTATATCAATTTATACCCTTTAGTGCTCATGATAAATAAATATAATTAAAGTTTTTGTAGAAGCTGCTCTGGAATGAGGATTCCCGGTAAGAGTATTTATAATGCTAATGAACCACCTTGGAGTGTGTAATCCTGATTAAATTCGTGTACATTTTATCTAATTTCCCGTAAGCTGAATTATTATACCTGCTACCACACTATTTATGCTCAAGTATTTTAAATTAAAATTTTAAAGTATATTAGCATTAATAGATTCATTTATTCAATAAATATTTATTGAACATTTTCTATGTGCTAGCCACCATGCTAGAGTCTGGAAATACCAAACCATGTAAAACATGTTCCCTGTCCTCAGGTTGTTCAAAATCTAGTGCTAAAATATGTGAATGTTAAACAATCAATTACTTGTGTTCCTATGTGTCCTTGGGAATTGGGCGGGTGCTGCAAACCTGAACGCAATACACGAAATAATTTCGCTGTGGAGTCATTGTGGTATCCCTATGCAAATGCATTCCCAGCAGTGCACATTGGCAGCCTTCCTCAAATGTCTTAGTGGTAAATAATCTGACTCCATTTTTTTGATGTTTGATGGTGATGGATTTTAAGTTTTATGCCCCTTTTCCTCTACATGGGGCAAGCTGATAAAAAAAAAAAAAATCCTAGGTTCTTCTTCCTTTGTCGCTGGTGGAAAGTACAAACCACACAAGTCCGTGTTTGCGTGTGGGATCCCTCACCCTTGCTCCACCTTGTAACTACAATAAAAACCCAAGCCACTCTACTTTCCTTGCTCTCTCAAGACATTTCAGACTAGCAGAGGAGGCCTGCCTTACCTTCCCTGAAAGCCACATTATGGGAGTAATAAGTGCACCTCTTAGTGAGTTTTGGGTGGGGGTCCATCCTGCTTCTTCAGGGTGTCCAAAACACCTCTGAAGTTAAGACAGGCCTCAGGCCATAGAACCAAATATATTCTCCAGATATATTTCATCCAATTTATACACTGATATTTGCAATGACTGCCATAATACCAAATGCCTTCTGTCACCACTTAATTGCCTGATGATTTTTATTCTCCATCTTATACTACAATTTCCTATGAAAAATTTGCATTTTAATATCCATCATGACTCTCTTTCTCCGATTCTTTGTGGCAGGTCTAACACTATTATTTGTGCAACTTTTGTCAGCAACTATGGATCAAAACCAATTCCCAAAGTATAAAATTAATGGCCACAACACGCAGGGAAGAACACGCTCACCTCAGGCAGAGCCATAGAAAGTTTACTGATTGAAAACATTTGTAGACTAATGTGCTAAGGCTCATTGACTGAGAATGAAGGATACAGCTAGCCATACTCAGCTCTCTTGGGACATTGGCTGAAGAAATACAATTCACTGCAAGGATTTAAGCATATAAACACACAGGGTATTGTAATGTATTAAATATATTCTTAGAGAAAATATTACAGAGTGCGATAATTTATTAATACTATGCATGTTCACTATGAGATGTGCTGTGCCAGAGGTAAGGATTGGGAGTAGCATCTAGAATGTTGGTGGAGGTGTTGGATGCATTTGAGAAGGACACCCTGGAAGGACAGCAAGTAAAACAGCATGGAGGTGAGGGAGGCAATGGGGGGAGGCAAGAATTTTCAGTAGCATATTACAGAAGGCCAAATTCTAAGGACTCACACCCCTGTAAGATCCTTCCCTCCCCCGCCAACACACACCTTTTTTCTTTAAATTGGAGACAGAGTCTTGCTGTGTTATCCCAGCTAGAGTGCCATGGCATCAGCCTAGCTGACAGCAACCTTGAGCTCCTGGGATCAAGTGATCCTCTTGCATCAGCCTCCCGAGTAGCTGGGACTACAGGCATGCACCACCACACTTGGCTAATTTTTTCCATTTTTAGTAGAGATGGGGTCTCACTCTTGCTCTGGTTGGTCTCAAACTCTTGACCTCAAGTGTTCCTCCCACCTCAGCCTCCCAGAAGCCTCTAGGATTACAGGTGTGAGTGGTGTGAGCCACCGTGCCTAGCCCCCTACCCTTGAGTGTAGGCAGAACCTGTAACTTGCTTCTTATTAGTGCAATAGGGCAAATGTGACGGATGTCATTCCTGTAATTATTAATATGTTGTATGGCAAAATGAAGGGTTTCAAAAATGTAACTAAGGTCCCTCATAATGGACTTTGAGTTGATCAAAGGTGGGATTATCCTGGGTGGTTGTGACCTAATCAGTTGATCCTTTCATGAGACACTCTTGAAATCACAGGAAGGAGAAGCAAAGCAGTTGCTTTTCCATTGGGCCTTGAAGAAACAATCTGCTATGTGTGTAAAGGGAAGCTGGCCGGGAAGAGCTGGCATCTTCCAGGAGCTAAAGGCTTCTGTCCTGTTACTGAAATCTTGCCACTTGTCCTTGAGGCTGCATCAAAAGAATAAGAACAAGTGGTCTAAGGAGAAGGAAAGAGAAGTTTATTATTTTGCTGGCAAAGTAGGAAAATGGTAGACTTTCTTTTCTCAAAATCTAAATTCCTGTCCATAAGCAGAAATACAGAGCTTTTAAAGGGAGGGCCCTCAGTTCTAGGCTATTTAGTTAATAATTCTAATTTTCCCATCTTTGCTGAAGACAAAGCCTGTGACCTCTCCAACCTAAGAGGCTGGTGCCAGGCCTGGGGTGGCTGAACTATCTCTTGTAACACAAAGAACAAAAGACCTTCCCCTGCCCCTCCTGACTATCTGCCCCAGGCAGGGATGCAGGCCATGCCAGGCCCTCAGTTCCCAAAAAGAGTGGGGGAAGTTTGAAAGAGATAGAAAATAAATTTTGCCTTTTTTTTTTAGGCTATTCCCCTTGTTACATATTCCCCTCTCTCAACTTTAGGCTTCCATATCTATGGAAGGAGGGGCGACTACTCTGTTACAGTTCTACAACCAAAAGGAGCATAACTCTGCCAACAACTGGTGAGTTTGGGAGGGGAACGTGAGCTTTAGGTGAGGTCACAACTCCAGCTGTATCTGTTGCCACCCAGCCAGGTTCATTTACCCACTGCCCAAGCAGCAGCCAATATGCTGAGTCAGCAGGTCTTACAGCAGAGAAAGAATCTTCATTCCTCATAGCGCTGAGCGGAAGATGGAAGATATTTCTCAAATCCGCCTCTCTGAGAATTTGGGAGACAGGGTTTTTAAGGATAGTTTGGCAGGCAAGAGATCAGACAATTAGGTTTGTTAATCGGGTCAAAATTACAGGGGTGTGTGAAATCATCTTGTGCTGTTTCAGTCCCTGGGGTCACAATTCCAGCTGAGTCAGTTTCTTGGTATGGGCCACTGGTTTGGGTGGGTCAATCAATCCACTGGAGTGTGGGGTCTGGAAGATATCTTAAAAACTACCTTTAAGTTTCAAAAAGGTGGTGTCATCTATGGAGAAAGTTAAGAATCTTTATGACCACCAGCTGCGTGACTCCAGAGTGGCAATTACGGAGAAATAAACAGGGGGACAGAGACTAATTATTATCATTATTTTTACCTAGGCCCTTACCACTGTTCTCGCCTTGCACCCCTTTCTAATTAATTTGTAGGGGCAATTTCTTATCCTCAGCAGAGCACTCAGCTAAGCTGCGCCTGATCCATGGAAGCCGTGAGATAAAAACGTGTGGGGTTTTTGTTAGCAGCTAAGTTTGTGGTAATGTGTTACACAGCACAGAGCATTAATAAATGTATTTGTATGAGCATATTGGCATTTTGAAAAGATCCCTTGATAGTGAGGCAAAAAATTATTCATAGGGATATGTATTCGTTTTCTCTACTGTCCCGACAAATCATCACTGACTTAGTAGCTTCAAAATACACACATTTATTATTTTTACACTTCTGTAGGTCAGAAGATGAACACGGGACTCACCGGGCTAAAATCAAGATGTCAGCAGATTGTTTCTTTCCGCAGGTGCCAGGAGAGGATCTGTTTTCTTGACTTTTCCAGCTTCTGGAGGCAGCTGCATTCCTTGGCTTCTGGCCCCTTCCTCCGTCTTCAATAACAGTAACGTTGCATCTCTCTGACCTTTCTTATCACCTGTCTTTATAACTGCAACCAGGAAATGTTTCTGCTTAAAAGTAGGACCCATATAATTAGATTGGGTCTACCCAGAAAATCCAGGATAATCTCTGCACACTAAAGTCCTAAACCTTAATCGCTCTGGCAAAGTTTCTTTGCCATATAAGGTAACATATCCACAGGTTATAGGAATTAGGTCAGGGGCATCTTTGGAGGGCCATTATTCTGCCTACCATGACCATAGCCGGAGGTAAGGACTGTAGTTAGGAAGTTAATATAGGAATCTTAGCAAGAAATCATGAAAATCCAAACTAAGGAAGTTGTAGTAGCCAAAAAAGAGGATAACTTGAAGAAATGCTAGCAAAGAGAATGCTGGAATGGACTTGCATAGAAAGTACAGGGAGAGAAGAGACATAGTAAACCCCAATATTTATTTCATCAGGCTACCCATGTCCAAAAGATGCTAGAGGTAGGATATGAAAATGAGATCATGCTTGATATGCTGAATTTAAGTTCTTGCGGATTGTTGTGTTATAAATGTGCAGCAGATAGGCCTTTAAAAATAATAGCCCTAGAAATCTGCTGAGCAAAAAGAGGAAGGTGACACATAAGAGATAATTAGCATATCCTGGAAGATGGAAACTTGGAAGTGACCAGCAAAAATGAGTCAAAACCGTGGAATGAGATTATACAGTAAAAGTTGGAAAGAGACATCAGTTGCGGACAGAACTCTGGGAACAACTCGATTTATGAGTGACAAAGAAAAAAGAAGCCAGCTAAGAGGTTTGAACTGTAATAGATAAAAATATAAGAGGAGAAACAGCAGAGTACGGGCAATGCAGCTGAGAGAGAACCATGGTGTCAGTGTTGTAAAGTGATCAAGTTGGACCAAGGCTGATAAATCACAATCTGCCTTTACATTAAGGGAAATTTACCTGTTTCAAAAGTGGAGGTACCAACAGTGGCTGCTGGAAGGGAGGTGTGTTGAGAGAAGGTGTTTTGCTTTGGCTGTAGAAACTTATGTCTCCTCTATTTAAAAAGTTTCAGATAACTTTGGTAATCATAATGAAAATTACATTTATAGTCACTGTTTTGCATATGGGTATACATTTTTAATTTTCACATTAGAATTCAGAGTAAATGATATGAAAGTTAACCAGATGACTAACTTTTTAATATACAGTGGTACTCAAAAGGGAAAAATGTTGAGCCAATATTCACCATCTTTATTAGTATGACCAAGATGGTTGTTTTAAGAGTAGAAATTTAATTCAAATTTTGCATAAGCGGTAGTTGCAATTATTTTCTTACAGAGGGGGGTTTCTACTTTGAAGAAATACTTAGAATTGTGTTCACTTTAATTTGAATGTAAAAGTGTTCCTGGCATTAGGACCCAGCTGAATCTAACACCTGCTGTCTCAAAAGGCTAATCATTTCAAGCAGTTGCAGCTTGGAACAGCCCCTTTTCATTGCTCTTGTTTCTAACATCGCCATTTTTGAAGCTCTCCTGTTTGAAATTTTAGTTTTTCTAAAACATTTTTTAAAAATTAAAGAAAAACTACTGCCATTACCAACATAATAGGAAAAAAAAGTAAGTTCATTGAAAGATTTTAGTTTTAAAGCTAGGAAAATTCCTTGGTCTTCTGCTAAATGCTAATGAAGCATAGCCTCTGCGCTGATTAAGAAGATGGTTTAGGTTCAACTTTTTCCCTGGTTAGTAAGGAGGATATGACATCTGAAAACACATTCCAATCTTATATGAAGAACATATATCCTGTCTGTTAACATGAAGTCAACCCTACAGTTTGTGAATCAACAACCCTAGTATTGTCGGGTTAAGACCTGTTAACTCCTTCCTAATCCTGGGGTAAGTCACAAAAGTCATTTGATTAACAGTGAAAAGTTTTGTCTTAAATGGAGCATCAGGCTCCAGTCAGAATCTTTCTAATTCCAGATCTCTCATCTAAAAGGAAGGGGTGGGTATTAACTTATCCAGCTAAAAAATAATATGTAAAAGATACTTGTCTCAAGTTGTGAGAATTTGGACTTTATACTTCTGAGAAGTTTTCATTTAGGTAGTAATTGTATTCATTTTGTCTTAATTCATTATCATTATCAGATATGGTATTTATATATAATTTTCTATGTGGCAGCCATTGTTCTAAATACTTTACTTATATTCATTCATTTGGAAGTTGTCTAAAATGATACTGCACTTGGATAGAAACATATTTTCTTTTTCAGGCAAGTAAATTTCCACTTACGGGATAAATCACAACAGCTTAATTATTATCTTTTTAGTTAACGTATAGTTTTACCCCTACCTATAGTAGTTATCTAATATTGCATAACTACTGCAAAACATAGCAGCATAAGGTAATAAACATTGTTATCTCATACAGTTTCTGAGGGTCAGGAATCTGGGACTGCCTTAGCTGTGTGATTATAGCTCAGGGTCTCTCATGAGGTTGCAGTCAAATGTCAACTGAGATAGGACTTGTCTTGGCTGGGACTGGAGGGTCTGCTACCAAGACGGCTCACTCATGGCCTCAGTTCCTTGCTGGACCTCTCCGTCATACTGTTCAGGACATGGCAGCTGGCCTTGCCTAGAACAAGTGATGAGAGATACAGAGAGAGAGAGAGAGAGAGATCACAGAGATTTTTATAACATAATCTTGAGAATGATATAACGTCCTTCCTTCATCACTTCTGTCATATTATATTGGTCACCCAGACCAACCCTGGTCCAGTGTGTGAGAGGAGACAAAAGGAAATAAATTCTAGAAGATTGGGGTCGTAGAGGGCCATCTTGGAATCCGGCTAACACACCTGAACATAATTGATAGTAAAATTAAATATTGCATTTTATAGAATGTAGCTATTTCAGTCTCATTCTTAATTTTATTATGTATTAATGTTTTATGAATAATTAAGTGCTAAAATGTATATTTTATAATAAATGAAAATAAATTTATTTTCCATATATTTTGACCGCCACATATTTATAGTAAATTGAATTTATTTTATTTCATTTTTTTCTGAGGTTTATTGATGTATGATTGACAATAAAAATTATATAAATTTAAGGTGTTCAACATGATGTTTTGATATGCATATACATTGTGGAATAATTACCATAATAAAGTTAATTAACAAATCAATCAACTCATACAATTACCATTTGTGTTCGTGTGTGTGGTGAGAGCACTTAAGATCAAGGACATGTGGAAGTAACAGGAATAAGGCTTTTTGGGACACACACACACACACACACACACACACATTCATTTATTTCTGTTTGTTTCTGGCCATAGTATTTCAGTTATCAAATGAGAACAATAAAAGATGCTATAGCAAGCCAAGACTGCCCTAATTCTAGGGTACTACTTGCACAATTGGGAAATCTGGATGATTAAATGTAAGCTTGAGTTTTAATTAGACAGCTTTGGAGACTTGAAGTTAAGATCTATGTTTCTTTCCTCACTGGTTTGTCGTTGCAACAATAATATTAACAAGAAGGACTGTTTTCAAATTGCTGACTTCCTATACTATGCTCTTGAAGTTTGTGGAGGAATGAGGACAGTTACACAGCCACAGGCAATGAATGAAGGTAAGGCAGTAATGAGTCAACATTGTGTTGTTTCATTTAATTATGTCCATTCACATAAATTATTGTAGCCCGAGGTATGTTTTTATATTGTCATAAAAGAGAAATAATTTTGACAGGTGACTAACAGCTATTTCTCTTCATAATGATACATTAGTTGGATTTGAATGATCCTAAATGATTCCTACCTTTGGGTAGGGCTTATCTGGCCTTTTGCATAAAGGCCATGTCTTTCTAGATTAATCTGCTTCTAAATATAGTTAATAAGTACTTTATTATTTTAAAATGAATTAATATTTTATCAATTAAAATAGACTATAACTGCCGTGGAATATAATTAACAAATTTTTGAGTCTCTACAATATAAACCACTGATTGCTTCTCTCTTCATTAGTAGTATAATACCATCTAGACTCCCAAATGAAAGCAGGAATGAGAGACCATTGGAAGACAGATACAGATTCAATCACCAGCCCCTTTCCACTATTTTCTTGCTGGCTTGTATATAAATTAAGACTATTTGAATGAGAATAAACAAAAGATGTTAATTCTGCTCTTGCAGAAAGGAGTCAGCCACTCTCACTGGTGGTTAGCAGAGACTCATGGCAGCTAGCAGGCCATGACTAGTCCTGACTGCTTGGGGCTGGCTCAGAGGGTTGTAGCTCAGACTTCTAATGTCATGTATGGTCTGGCCACTGTCCCTTTTTGGATTAAGTATCATCTGGAATCTTAGATTTGGGGCACCAAGGTCCCATGTATCCATCAGATACTTAGATACAAGTCTAGGGCCCAATAGATATTAGGGAACTAGGAAGATATCTTGGACTGAAAAGGAAATGTTTATGTAAAACACAAAGAATCTAAAGAAACAAAATAGATGTTTAATGAAGTGTCCATAAAAGAAAACTTGTCATCTTCACAATTTGAAAACAATTTGTAGGTTATTTTTTTTTCTCAATTGCCTGAATTGCAGAGAAATAATAGTTGATTATAATTAAATGAAGGGCTCACAGGCAAATAATTTAAAAAGCAAATTTATAACATTGCTTTCAAAATCTTTTAAAGCAAATTTAATGTTCATGGGGGCATTTGATGGGTTTGAGATGGTGTGAGGTGGGATCTCTCAGAGCCAGAGCATGTGGCCCATGTTGTGGAATCTGTCAGCACCAGCTTTTGGTCTCAGCGTGACGCTGCAACAAAGGTTCAGTTTATACATGCATAATGGTTAAGGTCCACTTTTGTGTTGTCCAGACTGGTTTGGTATACTCCAGTTAAACTAAAAATTCTGCTACTGCCAGGCCTTGTTGTTATTTAGATTGTGGAGGAGGAGTCTTCTGGGATGCTTCAGATGCATCAGAGTGGCAAAGACACATTGTGCAGTTAATTAACCCCACAGAAAGATGAAAGAAAACTACCCAGCAGCACAAACTTGACTTATGTTTATTTTTGTATTTGTGCTTTTGTCCTCATTTGGTTTTCTCCTCCCCAGCCCACTGCCATATGCTGCTGGGACTCAGCTGTAATTATCCTGCCCACAGATGAAACACAAAGTGAAACAAAGCAACAGAACCTTCACCATCACCATTCGGGGGGCTCTGCTTTAAGGAAAGTGCCAGTATCTATATTAGCATAAAACAAAACAACTTCTTTCACATGGAAAAAAAGTATATTGAGAACTTTTCATGCAAAACTGCAACCAATCCATGACTCATATGTCTGAGTCTGTATTGGAAGCCTTGATGATAAATTGAAAAAAATAATTATATCCACCACAGCTGCACATTAGAAATACCTTGGATGGTTCAAAATACATCCAGTTCCCAATTCCACCAGAACCAAATAACTCAGAAATCCTGAGGGTAGGACTCAGGCACCAGTATTTTTTCAACCCTGATCTTCACTCCCTTAACCCAGTGTACGTATACAGGTTATTCTGATATGTAGCCAAGATTGAAAGTACTCAATTATCCTGTCTTGATATTTGAGGTAATAGTACAGCTGTTTATATTCTCTACAGATATTCTCATTTGGGGTAGTTTTGTTGATGAGTAATTAGTTAGTAGTCATTCTCTTGTGGACTAGTTAGTGAGGATAAACTATCCCACTGATCTTCAGCTCTAAAGTCAGGGCTGCAGAATTTAAGCACTCTAAAGTGAAATTTCATAGACTTGAATTTTTTCTTATTATGTGGATTCAAGAGACTCTGAGAAGTTGGATTTAATTGTTCTGACTGAAGAGGTCAGTTTGGCCAACCAGAGAACATCCTTTTATATTTTCAGTGAAGTGTTAGGTAAGGAATTTTTACAGGTCTACACACTGCATTCTGATAGGTCAGTAGAGGTTACTTAGCAAATAGATTAGAACTATGCGTAGATCCAATTCGAAAGCCAACAACCAGAAATTCCATGTTTTTCTAAGTCTTGATGACAAATAATAATGTATAATCTATGCTCCATTTTTTGCTCACTTATTTCATATCCAAAGGAAATTTTTGAAAATTTATGTACAAAATACTAGAAATAATTTTATTAAACTTTGGCTAAATATAGTCAGTGACTGTTAGGAAGAAAGGAAGAACACATTTTAAAGAAAATTGTGAAGCAAAACCTTAAGCTAATAATAAAATGGAAAATAAGACTGTTATTTCCTTGCAATTCTTCAAGTGGTTTGTCCGATTTTATTTTGTTTTTAGCCCAGAAAAGGTGAATCTGATTTTAATGTATCTAAAATCTCAAGTGCAAACAATTTCATTAATTGTAAAAATTGACTTATTTTGCTGTTGATTTTAACATTGTTGGTAGCAGGTAAATTAAACAGAAGATTAGACCTTAAAATGTGCATCTGAAGCCTTTATAAAGATTATTCTTATGGAATCATACCTTCTTTTATATTATCAAGTTTAGAGGATTTCTTGTGGAATTCTACCTCCTATCTATGAGATGACACTTTAAATCAATGAAAGAATGTATCTAATTTATAAAACTTCAATTCTCTTACACTTGTTCTGGAGCATGCAAGTTCTCTAAAAATGAGGTATGCCTATATACCTTGGCCAAAATGGTATGGTTGCTAAAGCTAAAAGGGATTAGATGCTTTTTAGTACAGAAAAGGAACTATAAGCCAGAAATTTTTTCCACTTGGAGATTACGTTTTTGTTTTTTCCAGAGAGTCCTTGGCAATATCAAGGTATATATTTGATCCAAACCTCTGCTACAAGAGCCTTTGTTGTAAGCTAGAGTACTTTTAAAAAGAAAATGTCCAAAGAGTCTGTATCTCAAAGTCAAAAGTAAAGTTGCTAAACTATTTCATGTTATATATCAGCTTGGGCTATGAACTAAAAATAAAATAATGACAGGTAACATGACTTCTCTAAAAGAATAAAAGTGAAAACTGACAGCAGAGCAAAAACTTGGTGATCATTAATGACATAAAAGGAACATAAAGAATCTACTAATCTGAAACAGAAGGCAAGTGCTTTGCAATCTTAACAAAAGGAGTTGAGATGCAAATACTGTATGCTGAATTGAGTGAGGTTAAACACTAGAACCCAACTTTCACAGATAGGACTGGTTACATAATTTGCAGGACTCACCACAAAATAAAAATATAGGGTCCTTTGTTACAACATTTTTAAAAATTTTAAAGAGATTTGGGAGTAAAATCAGCAATATGGTTAAACAGGACTCTCCAGTACTATATCCCCTAACATAAACAACAATTTGAAGAACCATCCGTGTATAAAAATATCTTCACAGAAGCTGAGGAACCCAGGTAAGAGATTATAACATTTGGGCAGAGCACTGAAATAAGAAAAGATGCATTTAAAAGAGTAGGAAAGATAGTTTCATATTACCTATGTCACTGTTCCTCTAAGCCTGGGCAGCACAGCATCAGAACACCAGGAAAGTTTCTTCAGCCTCAAGCTCCAGAGGACCCAGGCTCCAGGATCACTCTAGTGGACATAGAGTCCAGGCCTGCCCCAGTAGATCCTGGTATTTGTCTGGCTACTACAGATCCAGGCTCCAGACCAGCCCTACAAACTCAGGACCTAGGTGCCAGGCCAACCCCTGTGGGCCTAGGCTTCTAACCAGCTTCTATAGACACAGGCTCTGGGACCCTCCATGTGGACCCAGACTCAAGGTATTTATTTCTCTGTGGACAACAGTTAACAGGCCCATCTGAATTGACCTTGGCACCAGGCCAACACCCATGGACCTAGATACCAGACCAGACTACCTGAGGATACTAGTAGCAAGCCCACATGTGGACCCCACCAGATGGCCTGCCTAGCCGTTCTCTGGACAGGCTGAATGGTGCAGGGCTTTCCCTACTTGTAAAAAGTAGAAGATGGCCTTCCTTTTTCAAATGTGCAGACACCAATAAAACGTCATTAGGATAATGAATAATCAGGGAAACATGACACAATTAATGATTGACCCTAAAGAAATGCAGATCTATGAACTGGCTGACAAACAATTAAAAATAAGGAAACTTAAAGAAACTTGGTTAGCCATAAGAGAACACAGTTAGACTAATGAAAATCAGAAAAACAATATATAAACAAAATAAGGAGTTAAAGAGATAGAAACCATAGAAAGTAGACATTTTTAAGCTGAGTAACACAATGACTGAATTGAAAAATTCTACAGATAGCTTCTACAGCAGACTTGATCAACCAGAAGAAAGAATCAGCAAGACCAATGACAGGTCATTTGAAATTACTCAGTCAAAGGGACAAAAAGAAAAAAGAATTTCATAAAGTGAAGAAAATCCATGGGACTTATGAGACAACATCAAGCAAAATAATATCTGCATTATGGAATTCTCAAAAGAAACAGAGAAAGAGGATAATGATGAAAGCTTATTTAAAGAAATAATGAAAGAAAACGTCTCAAGTCTGGAGAGAGAAATGAGCATCCAGATCCATGAAGCCCAAAGAATCCCAAAGAGATTAAATATAAGAAGGTCTTTACCAAGACATATTATAATAAAATTATGAAAAGTCAAAGACAAAGAACTTTGAAAGCAGCAAGAGAAAAGCAACTTGTCACACACAAGGAAAACTCCACAAAATTATTAGTGGATCTCTCAGCAGAAACCTTGCAGGCCAGGAGAGATTGGGATGGTATATTCAAATGCTGACTGAAAAAAAATAAATAAATAAAATAAACTACCACCGAAGAATACTGGAATACTACACTCACCAAGGATGCCCTTCAGAAATGAAGGAGAGATAAAGACTTTCTCAGACAAACAATATCTGTGGGAATAGAACTGCCTTGCAAAAATGCTAAGGAAGTTCTTCAAGTTGAAATGAAAGGATTAACAACATGAAAACAAATGAAAGTATAAAACTACCATAAAGGTAAGAATATAGTCAAATTCAGAATACTCTCATACTGTAATGGTGTCAAACTATCTTGAGCAAAAAGAAAAAAGCGGGAGAGACGTCACACTATCTGACTTCAAAATACAATACAATGCTATAGTAATCAAAACAGCATGGTACTGGCATTCAAAAATAGATGTTGAGATCAATGGACCATAACAGAATCCAGAAATAAATCCACACATTTACAGTCAATTATCTTTAGCAAAATTGCCAAAGACACAGAATGGCCAAAGAACAATCTCTTCAATATGTGGTGTTGGGGAAACTGGATATCCACATGCAGAAGAATAAAATTGGATCCTTATCTCACCCCACATACAAAAATTAACTCAAAATGGATTAAAGACTTAAATGTGAGACTGTGTGCACAGGAAATTATTTCTTGGACATGACTTCCAAAATGCAGGCAATGACAGGAAAAATAGACAAATGGAATTGCATCAAACTAAAAAGCTTCTGCATAGTACAGAAAAAGATCAACAGAGTGAAGAAAGAACCTAAGGAATGAGAGACAATATTTGCAAACCATACATCTATAAAGGGGAAATATCCAACATATACAAAGAACTCAAAAGACTGAAAATTAAGAAATTAAAAAAAACTAAATATGGACAAAACACCAGAATAGACATTTCTCAAAAGAAGACATACAAATAGCCATCAGGTATATAAAAAAAAGTTCAACATCACTAATTATTAGGGCAATGTAAATCAAAACCATAATGATGTATCACCTTATGCCTGTTATTAATAAAATGGCTACTATCAAATTAACAAGAGATAACAAGTATTGGAGAGGATATGGAGATAAGGGAAGAGTTGCATACTCTTGGTGGGAATGTAAATTAGCATAGCCATTATGGTAAACAGTGTGGAGGTTTCTCAAAAATTAAAAATAAAACTACCATATGATCTAGCAATCTCATTGGTATATCAAATCTCAAATGGTATCTCATTTGGGTATATATCTAAAGGAAATAAAATCAGTATGTTGAAGAGATACATGCACTCTCATGTTTATTGCAACATTATTCACAGCAGTCAAGATATGGAATCAACTAAAGTGCCTATCAATAGATAAATGCATAAAGAAAATGTGTATGATCTCATTTACATGTAGAATCTAAAAAAGTTTAACTCATAGAAGCAGAGAGTAGAGTCACCACTTGCAAGTGTCTGAAGGGTGGGGAAAATGGAAAGATGTTAGTCAAAGGGTTAAAAGTTTCAGTTATGCAGGATCAATAATTTCTGGATATCTAACATATACAATGGTGACTATAATCAGTATTAATATTATTATATTACATACTTGCAATTTGCCAAGACAGTAGATCTTAAGTGTTCTCACCACACACACACACACACACACACACACACACACACACACACACACACACACACAAATAGAAGCTACATGAGATGATGGATACACTAATTAACTTGATTATGGTAACATTTCACAATGTAGAGAGTAACATTGTACACTGTAAATATATACAATCAATTTTTATTGTTGAGTAATACTCCATGGTGTGTGTGTGTGTGTCTATGTAATTTTCTTAATCCACTCATCAATGGATGGACAACGATCAATTGATGGTTGATTTAATATCTTTGCAATCATGAATTGTGCTGTAATAAACATTCAGGTGCAGGCGTCTTTTAGATACAGTGACTTCTTTTCCTTTGGGTAGATACCCAGTAGTGGGACTGTTGGATTGAATAGTAGATCTTCTTTTATTTCTTCAAGAAATCTCCATACTGAATTCCATAGAGGTTGTACTAATGTACCATCCTACCAACAGTGTACAAGCATTCTTTTTTACTGCATCCAGAGCAACATCTTTTGTTTTTTGACTTTTTAGAATAAAAATGGCCATTCTGCAGGGATGAGATGGTATCTCATTATGACTTTAGTTTGCATTTCTATGATGATTAGTAATCCTGGGCATTTTTCCTAATTTTTTGGCCATTTATCTATCTTCTTTTGGAAAAAACATTTGTTCATGTCTGTTGATCACTTTTTATTTTATTTTTTTTTATTTCTTGCTGATTTCTTTGAGTTCTTTGTAGATTTTGGATATTAGTCCTTCATTGGATGTATAGTTTGTGAATATTTTGTCCCATTATGTAGATTGTCTGTTTACTCTGTTGATTATTTCCCTTCAGTGAAGAAATTTTTAAATGGTATCAGTTGTAATATCCCCTTTTTCATTTCTGATTGAGCTTATTTGAGTCCTTTCTCTTCCATTTTTGATTAATCTAGCTAGTGATCTATTGATTTTGTTTATCTTTTCAAAGAACCAACTTTTTAATTTCATTAATCTTTTGCATTTTTTTTTTTTTTTTGGTTTCCATTTCATTTAGTTCTGCTCAGAACTTTGTTATTTCTTTTCTTCTGTTTGTTTTGGGTTTGGTTTGCTTTTAATTTTCTAGTTCCTTGAGGTGTTTATTTGTGATATTTTTGTATTTTTTTTTATTTCAGCATATTATGGGGGTACAGATGTTTAGGTTACATATGTTGCCCTTGGGCCCACTCCCCCCCAAGTCCGAGTCTGAAGTGTGTACATCTGTTGGATGGTGCACATTGCCCTCTTTCTGTATGCATATACCCGTCCCCTCCTCCCCCTCCCCCTTCCCCCTCCCCCCTGCCCGACATCTAATAGATGTTATTCTTATATGTACACTTATGTGTTGATCACTTAATACCAATTTGATGCTGAGTACATGTAGCATTTGTTTTTCCACTCTTGGGATACTTCACTTAGTAGAATGCATTCCAAATCTATCCAGGAGTATACAAGAGGTGCTATATCACCATTGTTTCTTAAAGCTGAATAGTACTCCATGGTACACATATACCACATTTTATTAATCCACTCATGTATTGATGGACAATTGGGCTGTTTTCACATCTTTGCAATTGTGAATTGTGCTGCTATAAACATTTGGGTGCAGGTGTCTTTTTTACAGAGCGACTTTTGTTCTTTTGGGTAGATGCCCAGTAATGGGATTGCTGGATCGAATCGTACTTCTACTTGTATCTCTTTGAGGTATCTCCATATTGCTTTCCACAGAGGTTGCACTAGTTTGCAGTCCCACCAGCAGTGTATGAGTGTTCCTATCACTCCACATCCACGACAACATTTACTGTTTTGGGACTTTTTTGATAAAGGCCAGTCTCCCTGGAGATAAGTGATATCTCATTGTGGTTTCAATTTGCATTTCCTTGATGATTAGAGATGTCGAGCATTTTTTCATATGTTTTTGGGCCATTATTCTGTCTTCTTTTGAAAAGTTTCTGTTCATGTCCTTTGCCCATTTTTTTATAGGGTTGTTTGATTTTTTCCTGTTAATTTTCCTGAGTTCTCAGTACATTCTAGTTATCAGCCCTTTATCGGATTTGTAGCATGCAAAAATTTTCTCCCATTCTGTAGGTTGTTTGTTTGCTCTTGTGACAGCTTCTTTGGCTGTGCAGAAGCTTTTTAATTTGATCAGGTCCCATTTATTTATTTTTGTTGTTGCTGTGATTGCCTTTGGGCTCTTCTTCGTAAATTCTTTGCCTAGGCCAATATCTTGAAGAGTATTTCCAACATCTTCCTCTAGAATTCTAATAGTTTCACTCCTCAGGTTTAAGTCTGTTACCCAGCGTGCGTTGATTTTTGTGAGAGGTGAAAGGTGTGGATCCTGATTCAGTCTTCTGCATGTGGCTATCCAGTTTTCCCAGCACCATTTATTGAATAAGGATTCTTTTCCCCAGTGTATGTTTTTGTCTGCTTTGTCAAAGATGAGGTGGCTATATGAGGATGGTTTTATATCTGGGTTCTCAGTTCTGTTCCACCGGTCAAAGGCTCTATTTTTGTGCCAGTACCAAGCTGTTTTGATTACTACAACCTTATAATAAAGTTTGAAGTCTGGTAAGTTGATACCTCCCATTTTGTTTTTATTGCCTAGAATTGTTTTTGCTATGCGGGGTCTTCTCTGGTTCCATACGAAGCGTAGAATTAATTTTTCTACATCTGTGAACAATGATGTTGATATTTTAATAAGGATTGCATTGAATCTGTAGATCACTTTGGGTAGTATACATATCTTAACAATGTTGATTCTACCAACCCAGGAACATGATATGGTTTTCCACCTGTTTATGTCCTCTGCTATTTCCCTCCTCAATGTTTCATAGTTCTCCCTGTAGAGGTCTTTTACCTCCTTAGTTAAATATATTCCCAGATACTTTATTTTCTTTGCTGCTATTGTGAAGGGAATTGAGTCTTTGATTAGGTTCTCGGTATGACTGCTATTGGCGTGTATGAAAGCCTCTGATTTGTGTGTATTGATTTTGTATCCTGAAACTTTACTGAATTCATTTATCAATTCCAGGAGCCTCTTGGTTGAATCCATGGGGTTTTCTAGATATAATATCATGTCATCAGCAAATAGTGAGAGTTTGATCTCTTCTGTTCCCATTTGTATGCCTTTAATTCCACTCTCTTGCCTGATTGCTGTGGCCAGGACTTCCAGCACTATGTTGAATAGAAGTGGAGATAGTG